>VZTT01024780.1:25433-54990 GCA_013400855.1 Buphagus erythrorhynchus | reverse complement strand
GATTTTTATCTTTGATAAAATGAGATTTTAACTTGTTAATAGTCTCTCCCAGGTTTCAGTGGGAAGAATGAATCCTGTGTACACTGATAATTTTTTCCTTGATGCTTCTTTATGCATTTTCTGAAAAATTTTAAGGTAGGGGAGAGAACATGGTTCTTTTCTGTCTGCTTAGCTGAAATACAATTGACCATAAAATTNAATTAGTGGAAGAATTTACATGCTGCAGCTGCACCCACCTGACGGTCGGGTCCTTGATGAGTTTCAAGTAATTTGACACTTCACTGAGGGCTTCTAAGCACAAAGCAATCAGGTGCCAAGAGCTTTATTCCAAAGATGGAAGCAAAAACTACCTGTTCTGCAACAGCAAGAGAAATGGCTCTCTGAAAAAGAGCAGGCAGAACAGTTTTAGACAATCTTGTTATGCCTTAAAGAGGTGCTATCGACCAAGAACTTTCATCACTTCAACTGATATTCCTCTTCAAGGTCTCTGAATGTACTAGTGTTTTTTAAACCCTGAGCTATCCATCATAGCAGCTTCTTTTTTAATTTTTAATTATTTTTTGGTATAAAGACCAGCTGGAAGAACCGTAAAGAAAGCTGTAAAGATATGTTATTTTGAACACAAGCATTCCAAACAATTCTTTATTTTTCTGCTTGGAAAAGGCTATCAGGCAGGGAAAGAAGTGACTATTGACTTTTACTTAGAGATGCTTTTCCTTCACCTGCTCAGATGCTCTTGGGAGACACAGCTGAATGAAAAAGAAATAAATGGTCAGCCTTCCAAACAAGTTTTGCTTTCCTTGACCCCACACAAGCAGACAAGGACAGCAATGGAAATGCTGACTTAACATAACATGCAAATCCGATCGCTGGGACGGTGGTTGGAGGGTAGATTGATCTGCCTATTGATGCAATTGGCCACTCACCATTTTCCTACCCATGGGCTGAGTCATTTCAGTAGTGTTTTCTCAAAGTCAAAGGACAAAAATGTTGCATAAAGTTCTAACTCTGGGGAGTGGTGGTTTTATGTTTTACTGGTTGACTTTAGACATTGCCCACTAAGGTTTTTTTTTAATTCAGAAACCCAGTTACCCACACATCTCAGCTGCAAATATTAACTTTGCCAGAATCTGGCAAATCACTGATGTAGATTAGCCCTACAGAATCTATACAGATGTCTCAAATCATAAGACAGCAACACACCAGAAAGCTATGCTAAAATCATAGCCTGATGATGCAACAGCATGAGACAGCCAGAAGCATACCTCATTCTAATATTCTTACTTTGGACATCTTACCAAAACAAAACAAAAACAAACAAACAAACAAACAAAAAAACAACCACTGAGAGCCCAAATGAATTCCTTATCAGACCATGCTTTAATTATCCTGGAGGCTGCCTCTCCCTGCACAATTCCCAGCCTGCCTGGACAGCAGTGGGACCAGTACTGCATGGATTTGTGTTATGAGGCTGGGAACGTTCTGAGAATATTGCACTGAGAACTTTTCTGTCTCACTGTAGTACCTGTTGAAGGAGGAAAACAGGTTTGGTAACCAGTACAAAATGGATTTGTGGCTGTCAAGGCTGCGTGGCAACTCTACAGCCTCGACAACGAAGGCAAATGGAGCAACTATTCAGTCACACAATTGCATTAGAGGCTCCATATTTTTATAGTTATGCCTGTCAATTAAAGGATGTGAATGTTAACACAGAAAGGCTGGAATAAATAAGAACAGTCCTCTGCTTTGGGTTGTTCCCAAAGTTAATTCACTGCAGGAAGCATCCTAACAAATAGTGCCAAGCACATCCTTTTGAGTGGCACTCAGGAGTCAAGGTGAGGCAGATGGGACCAACTATTCACTCAAACACAGCAGGGAAAAATGAAAGCAAGAAAGTGTGTCTACAGATAGCACTAGGCCAAGCGTTTCCATATGCAAACTAAGCCCTGGTTTCATCTTTCTGTGATATGAGCATCTCAAATCTGGCTGAAGTTAAAGATATTCCCATCCTGATGCATTCCAACAGATTGTATCACTCCAGCATGTTCAGTCTGTCTATATCTTTACTTACAGGACATTTAGTATATTCAGCAGCTTAATGACTATTTTAATCCTCTTCATCAGTGAAGAGCATCATCCTGGACATGCTGTAGAGAGAGACTATGAGATGGATGCTGCTCAGAGATCTATCTGAAGAGCCACTCCAAAGCACAGCTGTCATCCAAGGCAAATACCACAAAACAAAAAGAAATCTCTGCTTTGCTTGATCTGGTGTATCTAAAGCTTGCTGCTATAAACAGTAAAAATCAGCCCTTTTTTATGGCCTGAGAAACAGCTTACAGCAGGTCAGTAGCATCCTCTTTAAAAAAAGACAAAGGACTCTTAGTGGCAATGCATCTCCAAGTTAACACGAGGGGAAGAGCTGCTGAAAAGTTTAGCACATTAAACCATCTTTGCTAATGCTGCTGCCAGCTGTGGCTAAATGTTTGTTATGTCCCCAGTTATAAGATCAAAATAAATGCAAGAATCACAGCCTAATAAATAAAATAAGAAAAATTATGAGTAAAGTTATCAGCTACCTAAATAATGAGGAATAGTGATAAAGATTTTTTGCAAAAATCTGAAAAGACAGTGACATAAAGCTCAAAAAGCCAAACTGAAACTAAGGACATCAAAGCAGATGAAGTAAAGTCATCTTTGCTTATGCCTGGAGCAAAAGGCCATTTAGGGTCTTGGAAAGCAATGCTCCACATGTCTCTGCTACAGCACACATGAAGCTTGCAGCCCAAAATTTTCCTGGGTGTCTCCATAATATTCTTCCTTGGAGCACTCAGTTTAGCAGTTAGCACACACACCAGTAGAAGTATGACAGTGGCCATTCCAGAACAGCACCACTCCTGAAATCCATCAGCATCTATTACAAAAGGACTACAATGCTGCATTCTACTCAGGGCCCTGCAGTGAAAGAGGGAATTAGCATGCTGTAGATGCTCTGTGGAAGGCCTCCCATATAGTTATACTTTGAAAAGTATTCTCCTCATCACACTAATTCCCATGTGAAGCAAGTTGCACAACCTTGCTCAGTAGAATGGAGTGCAACAAATCCATCCAAACCCAGGAATTTCAGCCTCAACTTTAAAATGCCTTTTGTTTGTACAGTGGATTTTACATTTAAACAAGTTCGAAAGGAGATTTCTTGCCATTTAAAAGCCCTACTATGTGAGGAATCCAGCTCTTCTAGTTCCCCTGCCTGGCAGCCAGGATGCAAAGGGAAAGACCTGTTATGCAGGGAGAGATCAGCTGGTTTATGCTTATTTCTTTGTCTCTTAACCTGAGAAACAAATATATACCCTGCAGCAAGATACAAGGATTTAAAATTAGGGATTAATTAAAAACACTATGCATAAAACACAGAACTATGGATTCAAACAAAGGTAACAGATTTCAGCTCTTGTGATTAGTGCAAGTCCTTACTCACAAACTCAAATGTGCATACCATGAAAAAAAGACCAAAAATGCATGAGGTACATAGGCAGAAGGAAAGGGATGGAACAGGTGACAAGCAGTGATCCAGTCCACAAAGCCAGCTGTGGACAAGGCAGGCATACAGCAGTGCAAAACTTTCCATCACATCCAGCCTTTGCTCTGGCAGCTCATTCATCTCTACCTCAGCTATTGGGAAATTGCTTCCAAGAAAGTGGTTGTGCCCTAAACAGGACATCCACATACTGATTGGCTTTGTTGCAGGGCAAGTACTGATGCAATTTGAACAAGACAGCATTTATCACGAGTGACAAGGGCAGGAACATGCTTTTTTCCCCTTGTTTCCCCAGTGTCTCTTGCAGTGACACAATGTTCTGTCCCAAGCCCAAACTTCACACGTCCACAGGAGCACAACTTCATTCTGTGACCCCCTCAAGAATCCCCTCAGCCTCTCCTGGGATCTGGCTCTTGCCCAGGAAAGCCACAGCATCAAGTCCATCCCTGCCCAAAGGCTGAGCTCTAATACATCAATACACTGCAAATGCAAAATCTCAATTTTTTTGGCGGGTTACCAAGGGAAAACCTTCTCTACCACCTGACATTTCCAGCACTGAGGCTCTACTTAAAGCCTCTGGAAATTAAGTGGTTATTGAAACCCTGCAACTCAAACTACTTAGAGGCACTTAAATCTTATCCCAAGTCCAAATGGGAGCTGCGAGCATCCTGCTCCATTCAAGAGTAATAACTGGTTTCCACGATAACACGCACCCTCAACAATTTCTCAGTCTCCTTTTTTCCTGGCAGGCAGCACACTGCAGCCCATGCAAAAGCACTGCTGTATCCTGCATTTCAGAATTCATCTTTGACCAAGGCTGCTAAGGCAGGCTCAGTGCTCTGCTTGGATCCTGACACCATTTCATTCTTCTTTAGGGTTTCAAAACATGTTTGTGACCTTGCAGCATCCAACAAAACACCTATCAAATTGAATTTCTTCAGTGAGGGAGTTGATAAATTATGCAGGGAAAGACTCATGTACAAATACACTCTTTGGGAACACCAACCACAGGTTTGAATCAACATTTTGCATTTAATCTTTTGACATGAAGACATATGAGATTAAAGCAAATCTGCCCCTCTCTATTTCAGGCCACAATTACTGTAAGACAACCAGTGTAAGAAGTCATCCAATGCTTGGTATTAGTGAATTATCCTAATTCACACAGATTCCTCTAGGATCATTTTTGGCAGGTTACTATGCCTGATATGAATGACAGAAGATTAAACACTGATTAAAAAAACAACTAAACTTAGACCTGGCAATGTGTCATGTCAAATCCAAAACCGTATCGAGAATTTGGTGATTAAATGCTCTATGCTAGAGGGTTCCATACGTCTAAGCAGAGACAGCTTCTGTTGTGAACATGCAATCCAAATCCACTTGGAATCTAACAGGAGTGCATAATATTTATTGTAACAGATGGTATGGGTAAGATTTTTCTGTTTGTTGCTGTCATTTCACACTATGCAATGACATCATAACTAGTGGGATTCATCAACACAAAATCCAAAAGAAAAGGAACAAAGCTTTTGGCAGGGAGCTGGAGCTAAAAATAACATAAGAGCCTTTAAAGAAAAGCCCAAAGATTAAAAATGCAAATATCTGGCTTTTGATTTAAGCATCTCAGTACTGAAGTTAGCATAAGGCAACTACTGGAAAATACCAAGTAGTTTGCTAAACTCCTGTTTCATCTCTGCAACATCATCACCAGCTGAAGATTTTTGAGTTCACCTGACTGGCTCCATTTAGAGCTTTGTGGTGACAAGTTAAAGAACCCAAGCACAATATCTTCACGAGAAAATGCAAGCCCTGCTATAGCAGAGCGTTAACAAATAATAAAATTCTCACTAATGCAAGAATTGAAAGAAACCAACCCTCTGACCCGCACCTCAGAATATCTCAGACATCTGAAAATATAACACAACCAGAAAACGTTTGTTGGGAGGAAAAGAGACCTAAATGAGAACAGGAATTTTCAAGGTTAAACACTGCTTTTATTTAAACATGAAGTCATCCATAAGGAGATGATAATTAGCTACTCTTAAATGGAAATTTCACTGAGTATCAACCTGCTGTTAAGAGTCAAGTGAAGCACGGCCCCAGCCAGCTCGGTGTGCCCATGAGTGCCTGTCCCTGTCCTTGACCTGGATCAAAATAGACTTTACACTGCTGTAATTTTGTTAGAGAGAAGCTTACTGTATGAAATTACCTAAATGCATCCCTGTCACGGAGCCAGAGCCTGGGATCAGAATGCTGAGGCATGTTTATCATCTGCTGCACCTCAGCACGGTATCACAGGTCGGTGACACTGCCAACAGCTGTTAAGACACCAGTGACTCAGTGCCTCACCCCAAAGCTTCTCCAGCACCAATGGAAACAAAGGCACAGCTCCCACCTTCTGTGGGTTTTGTTGGTTTTTTTCAGGCTGCCTCTAAGTTATGCTGGCAATTTTAATGCCCTTCATACTTGGTAGCTTGAAAAACTTGAGCTCAAAGTCATCATTTGATAATTACTTTCCATTAGTCTCAAAGCACAGTGAAGCCATCCAAGCCAAACAATTATTGACTTGTCTTCTCCATAAGCTTCTCTGAAGCTCACACGCTGCATGGAATAACAACTTCAGACCCTGCTTCATTAGCTGAAGGCCTTGTCTAGCCACAGCATTCTACCCCACAGCTCATCTATGCAGGAAATCCTGGCACTAGAAATAACTGGTGAGACTTTTGAAGGTACAGAGGAGGAACCTCCCAAGAAAGCACTGACAAAGAAGACTAGACTAAACTGATCTGCAGGTTGAGAACTAAAAATTCCCTCAAACTACCGCTAACAGATGTTACCACACAACCCAACACAGTCATCTTGAGAAACAAATCAGGAAAAAACAGCTCAAGTGAAGCCACTATCATTGCAGTAAATACACCAACACCAGGACAGCCCAGCCGCTCCAGTCCTCACAGACTGCAGGGCCATCTTGCAAGGAGAGATCTCTAAATCAAATGAATACATATGTACGTACGTACATGAACCAGGTCTGCCTGTAGCAGAGAACAAAAGGCTTTCTGGACCATGCTTCACCCAGCAGTGAGTTTCCCTCAGGAAACAGAGTGCCAACATGTGATTTGACTTCCCATTGTCACCAGCGAAATGGAAAGTGAAATAAATCACCAAATGGCACAGAGTAGCAGCATTTGACTGTGCACGCTAGTTAAGAGTGACTAGGAAGCTACTGAAGATATAAACCAAAATGGAGGTCTGCAATACATTCAGCAGGCAAACATGACAACAAGGAGTTAGAACTCAATTTAGTTCATCTACAGGTTGATCTTTCAAGAATAAGGAGTACATCCTTTTCCCCACTGGCTGTATAGGAAACATCCCTGTAATACCTCCAAATGAAGAGCTGGTAAGCAGCTTAGCCACATGTGCTCCTGATCAGGTGGACACCTGATTACATAAAGCCAAGCAGGCTGGGTTTGGCTGCTAGAGAGATGAGTTTAACATAATTTGCAGAACATTGGTGTTTTGATCATTCATCTCAGGTTGGAACTTAAAACTCCTACAAATGCACATAAAGACAAAATTTTGCATTTTAAACATCAATCCTTCAGAGCAAGCATTAGAACTTATGGACATTTAAAAGCCAGGCTAAAAGGTGAATTTCACTCCTGTATTCTTTGGTACATGGGTTTTCCATGTTCTCACATAAGGTAGTATAACTTAGAGAACATTCAATCACAACTATATATTTAACTCCAACTGAGAAGGCAGATGGAGGTGAAAGTAGTAAATCTAGCGCTGAATAAACTAAAAAAAAAAAAAGTGTCATTCACAAGCTAGACCTCCATGTGAAATGTGTGTGCATGTATATGTATCTCCCTGCTTATAGTTGCAGGAATTCATAAATTAAAAGAAGTCAAATCTAATGTTAAGGAATTGCTCTCAAAGAAAACCCCAGCCAAATTATGTCTCCCAAAACACACTTTTCCCTGTGCACTGCCCCTCAGGAATGACAGTACTGCTCCTACAGCACCAACCCTGAATTACCACTTGCCTTATATAAGTAACAGTACTAACAGGCTAAAGTTACTTCTATCCTATTGTATCTGAGAAGTAGGCATCAGCCCTTCCAATCCAGAAAAAACATGTAATTTTGGTTAATTCACAATAAAAAAAACTGACAATTTGCTCCACTCACATCTTCCTTCTTACTGCTTTATAATTCACACTAGTAAGCACACAATAAGTATATATCTACATATATGTAGATATATATATTTACATATGGAAATGTAGATATATTTTTATTTATATGTAGAGATATATATATATCTACATATGGAACAATTTTAAGAGTCTGCACAACATCATCAAACCATTTCTCCCCACAAACCTGAGACTTACTGGCACCTATAGGAAAAAGATGAAAAGGAAAATATCCAAAAGCAAATTATAAAGTTAATATAGCTAATGCATAGTCACAGAGCCCTAAGTACTCAATTTAAGATACCCAGCAAGTAAAACCTGTGGTAGGAGATACCATTTCACTGTGACAAAGTCACTGCAAGTAGAGAAAGCAGAACATATGCATAATGGGTGCAGACAACAGTTCTGGGAAAAAAAGAAGAAAAAAGGAGGTAATCTTGCAAGTTCCAGTACAGCTCTGAATTAAGAGCCTCACCAGGAGGGTTTCTAGGCCATTGTGAGTATTCAAAGCCTTCCAATTAAGAGCAAGCATCATCTTAAATTAACACCATGTTTCAGAGGTGCTGACTGCCTCAACTTAAAAACAGTGACAGGTTTTACTGCACAGAAGAAGCACAAGAGCAAGAGTCTGAGGGATTGCATCAATTTTGAAAGCCTGAGGAGTTAAGGAGCAGAGTGTAAAATGCCCAAGTGTAGAAAGAGAGGGAATGGTTTTGCCTTCTAACAAGAAATAGTTGGGGATGGTGTATTTCTCTTCTATTTTCAGCTGAGGAACAAGGCTTGGGTTTAAGTGCATGTGTAGAAGCTGATGCTGCAAAGTGACTTATGCTTCCAAGGTTGAGCCCATACACCTCCAAAAGACACATAGAGGTAAAAGCAATGGCAGAAGTTTTTCAAGGCACATCTAGAGAGAAGCACAACTGGTGCAGAGCACAAGGAACTTCACTAATCCTTCCCTGCACTCCCAGGTGCTGGAGGAGCACCAGTGTGTAATTATAATACAGCTAAAGCCACCTACAGAACAGTTTTTGAATAACTTGCAGGTGATGCAACAGCCACATTAACAAAAAAGTCATTAAATCCCTGGTAGAGCTATTAATGCCTAAATAACATTTAATGGAGGTGATAACTATTTCACAGGTGAAACAAGGAGAGCTGAAGGCATCCTCCAAAAAGGAGCACTTACCTTCATGTGCCAGCCTACAATGCAGCAGAAAATCCAGAGCCTCTCTGCAGTATCAGATTTGCTTTATTTCTATATCTTTGCTTCAGAGAAGCTTATTGAAGCTTAGAAGAGGCACTACATATAATCACCTTCATAGGAAGCTGCATTTCCTAACACAAGCAAAAGTTTTAGGAACTGAGAGCAAACTAAAGGCCACAGACTCAAGGCTGGAATTTTCCTGAGCTGTTTCTGCTCAGGACTCGAACACCGAAGTGGAAATTTCCCTTAGGTGGAGTTCTTTGTTCGATGCAGCAGGCAATTAGAAGTCCCCAAGGTCTGCAGAAATGGCATAAGGCTGATATTTTTGTCAGGGAGAATTTAAGCAATATAAGACAAAAATAATAACATGAAATTCTGCTGCAAACACACCTTTTTTTTTCCCCCTCCCACAAATCATGGTGATTTCAAGCAGGCAGGTAACAGATGTAAGCACCCAAGAGAGCTTTGGAAAAATAGCAAACCTTATTTTAAAAAAAGCAGTATCAAGTCTGCATTGCCTTAGATCTGATTACACAAAAAGGTCAAGTAATAAAAAAAACTTTGCACCTTCAGTAAAGGCCTTGAGGGCACAGCAGAAGTAGTTTGTCATTGGAATACAGATCAAATTAGCATAGATTTATTTTCTTTTTCCAGTTAGCATGAGTGTCCTGTTTGAGGTTCTTGGGGACTTCACATGCAACACAAGTAAAATTCAGACACATACTACTATAGAAGCACATTAATTGCTGAGATCCATGATTTCTCTAAACTCTTCTATTTGTATTCATTTGGAAGAGAGACTGTCAGAGGTTATAAGCCATCCCCACACTGTGATCTGAAAGGGAGACCGACCGTCACCAGCACCAACCCTTGGGAACACCCTAGAGTGTCAAGAGTTCGGACACAACAATTTCAGAGAAAAAAATAAACTGCCGCTCCCCTTGCTCTGGGCAGGACAGAAAGAAAAACAGATTGTAGTTGATAAGAAGATTACCAGGCGTTCCAGGGACAGGGAATGGGAGCTAAGATAATCAAGAGACAGAAAATCTACCTAATGGGATGGTGCCAATCCAGCTGAACTAATAATTGCAGACATGGTTGCGTGCTTTCCATAAATTTCAAATGACATCTTGATTATTGAAAAAAAAAAAAAAACAAACAATTGCTTGCATATTTTTCATCACATTATCTGATAAAATCCAGTAAAGATCACAGTGTAAGACCCAGAACAGAACCATTTACTTCCTAAACTCGGCATTGACAGCTGTTCTCGAGCAAATCTGGCAGCAATAAAGACCTGAGAGCTGCAGTCCCTCCACCGACAAGACAATGGGAGAGGATGCAGCAAAAATAAGGATTAAAATGCCACAGTTGACATTTTATGCCAGCAGACAAAGGTGGCTGTCATGCCTTTAGAGGATGCAAACTGACTTGCAGGAACATTTTCATTTTAATCCTTCTCAAAAAGGTCAGTGATCCCCTCTCCGGGGCTGCTGGACCCTCCTGGAGTGTCAAGGTGTGACATAGGTGCTCTCCCTCTAGGTCTGTCCTGGGACGGGAAAAACTCAGGATCTGTTTCATCACATAGACACCAGGCTTTGGAATAAAATGACAGCTAGATTTGTTTTCCAAGCTGATTTTTCATGGCACATGTCCCTAAGCAGCAGATTCCAGAAGGGATGTGCATAGCAGCCAAATCTGCCTCGGATGTAAGAGAGGAAGTGACCTACAACTAGAGGAGTTGCCAAACAGGTGCAAGACATTTGATCAGCAGCAGCCAGGACAGTCCCCTGCAATCAAGGCAATGCCAAGGAACCTGATCTGGGCATTAGCTCCATGCCCTCAGAGCAGCTCCACCATCCTTCCTGCAAGATAACCCCCACACAAGCTGTTCCAGAAATAGTTATCAATCACATTCCATTGATCTACAGAAATTTAACAGAAGGATTGGTACAAAGGATGAGGAATACTATTCCTCAATAGCAATCAAACAAGCAGAAATCATGGACTAGACCAATTCCACACAACACACATTAAAAATACCCAAGAACCACATTTACTGCGAGTTAGGAATTACCACCAGCTTAGAGCTCTGGAATTTTGCATGACACTGAGGCAGATGTTCTGCTTAACCAAGCTTGCTATAACAGCCACAAACCTGTTCTTTATCCAGCCCTAAATAACCCAGAACCTCCACAAGACGGATGCAGCTGTTTTGCATTTCCAAACAACATTCACGCGTAGATTATTAAACTCTGTTTATGTACCATTTCTGAAGCTCAGCATATACTTTGCTCCTTGTTTTGCTCCTTCCCTCTAATAAGACAGGTTATAGTGTCAAGCTTTTAAACGCACAAGATTTTCTCCTACTCGTCTTGTTGTCTGAAGAGCTAGATTACACCAAGATTTTAGATTTAGGATAAAGCTGGAATTCCCACTGTCCAGTTATTTTCCTGTATGCAAATACAATACGTATTTCGTACATACAGAAGCAATATATATTCGTAAACGTGTGTGTGTATACATACACACACAGACCTCTATGGGTATCTAAGCCATCTCTACATGAAATGCATAGCCTTTATACTTGGCTGAAGCATCTTCCCCGAAAGCCGAGGTATCAGTTCTAACCCAAAGATTTATTTTGGATACATTAGCAACCAAGTGTATTCGTTTAACCGAGGTTTTTCTCTAGGGAATGGTCCTCTAACAGTCTTCTAATCTTCTGGACGCATCTGAAGCTGGTCGCTTCTGCTCCCGTGCCAAGAATGCCGAGGTCACGTCCCCAAGAAAACAGCCCCAAGCATCCCGGTGAGACGGAACTCCCGTCCAGAGAAGCGGCCTGAGGGATACGGCTTTCCCGAAAGCAAGGGTAAAACACGAGCTCACCACCCCGGGAAGGTCTCGGAGAGGCTGGACAATCTCCAGGTGGCTCCACACCAAGCAGAAACACCCCGAATCCCGCTTACCGTCCGCCTGCGCATCGGGTACCCCCGGGGAAGCCCTGCCCGCCCCCGCACCCTCCACACACCTCGATGTATCCGGCGAGCGCGGCCGCGGGCCCCAGAAGCGCCAGGAGCAGCAGAAGCTCAGAGCCCATGGCTGCCGCCATCACCCGCCGCCGCCCGAGCGCAACTGCGGCCGCAGCGCCCCCGCGGGGACCCGCCTCGCCACGCCACGCCCCCGCCCGGAGTGACAGCCGCGCGCACCAATCGGAAGGCGGCAAGTGGCCCCACCCCCGCGGCGCTGTCAGCCAATTGGGCGATGCGCATGGCGGGTGGCACCGCCCCCCGGCGGGAAATGGCTGCCGGGAGCCGTGAGGGGAGCAGCCAGGGCTGGGGTGTGGTCGCTTCTCGTCACCTCTGGCACGGGAGGCCGCTACAGAAATCGGTCCCCAGGTAAAACTCCGCATAGCGAGGACCCGAAAATACCCGTGGCCTGTATGGCCGTCTGTAGGCTAAACGCTTCACCCCACCACTGCGCCGAGCAGGAACGCTCTGGGGTAATAAAAGCAGAATGAGACGTTTTCCTCATCTAAAAATAATGTAATGGTGTTTCCCACTTGAAAAACCATCTCTGCATCTATCGTCGAAGTCTCAAAGCCCTTGACCCATGTGCAAGCAGCAAATTCTTAGCCGTCCGAGTTTCATAATAAAACTCAACACGTCCTTATTTTTTTCCCCCTTAAAATGCAGCTATTGAATGATAAGAATGATAATCATTGATGCTTCATCTTGCTGCCAGCACTGAGTGCTCACCAGGCACTACCTGGAAGATTGTCACATGCTGTCACACATGCTGTTCTGTAAACACAGCACAGCTCTCCATAAACTTTAAACAACATGCATGTATTTAATTAAAAAACAGACACATCACCACCTCCAGTGTGTGTTTCTTTTCAATCAGAGCGTGACAGCAGTTCCTTCCAGTGCAGATGTTCTGCCACTCCTGGTGCTGCTATTTCAGGACACATTTCTGGCTCTAAAACCAGGTTTTAGTGCTAAATTGGCATTGAGGGTATTTTAATTTCACCATGTTACTTATAAATAGAAATTTTAAATAATCAGAATTTTAAAATAAGCAAACCCTTCAGGAACAATGCAGATCTACCAAGTGCACTTGCTGATACCACAGACCTTGCACATCTGTGCAGAGCATTTATTAGCCCCTTTTTAGGATTTCCCAATGGAAATGTACATCAGTCAGTTCAGGGATGACAAATGCCCAGATTGAAGATGCAACCGCTAAAGATCCCACTGGTTTCAAGAACATGAAATCTTTAAGAATACCAATGTATTTTAGACTTCTTGGATTTTTTTCACACTGACATGCAGTGAACCCACTGGCATTAAATTAGAAAAGCAGTATCATGGAATCACAGAATGGTTTGGGTTGTAATAGCTCATCTTGTTCCATGCCCCTGCCATGGGCAGAGACACCTTCCACTAGACAAGGATAGAATATCCTATAGATTCCATATATTTGCTTTCATTTTTGTGTGAAGATATGGGTGCTCGAATGGGATGGAAAAGACCTTTGTATAAAATGTCACAGTTATAAAACGTTTCCATTCTAAACTTCCATATTCCTTACTGGCTCTTACAAGTTTTCTGAAATAGGAACATTGCTGAAATGTTGTAGATGGGGTGAATCTCTACAACAGGTCAATAAGCAGCTCAGTTTTAATTAAAATTGCTGACTGGTTCACTGGTCACTTATTATAGTCTCTTTCTTACACTGTTTGAAAACCCTTAAATCTCTCTTACTGCAGTCCTCTGGCATATATAATTTTCTTTTTAGCCTGGCCAAGTTCAGTTGAAAAATGGAGTAACAAGTTGCTTTTGAAAACGGACACATTTTAATGTAAACATTTTAATGTGCAATATGAATACAGGAGTAAATAACAAGACATTCTGAGATAGGCTTTTCCCTTTACTTGAAAGGGAGAGATTCTTTTTCCTACCCAGTCCAAAATGTACAAGTTCTTTATAAATCTTTGGGTAGGGGCTTTCATTCGGGCATTCAACCTCATTCGAGGTTGAATTTATATAGTATTTAAGTACTACATAAATTAATTTACTTTTAATATTTATGTAGTGCTTAGTGAGAATTTATGTTCACAGCACTGACTCCAACAGTGTTATCCTTGTTTTTCTGAAAAACATTAAATCTGGTGACTCTTGGGGAAGTCTCTCAGATGAGGTACAACCTCAACTACATTCTCACCTGATTCTAGTCCTGCACTGTAGATACACCAGGGTGTAAGGGCTAAAGTCTTGGAGCAGGGCTGCAACATAGGATATTCCTCTTCAAGAGCAAGGCCATTAGTGGTCAGTTCACTACCTAAAAAGCAAGTGAGAAATCAAGGTTTGAAGAATAACACATTTCCCTTCATACAGAGATCAGCCTTACCAGCACAAAAAGTCCCCAGGAAAAGAAGGTTTAATCTCCCAGATCTTGGTCATTCCTTGGAGATGATCAGGAGCTCTACATGCAACTAAATTCATATGACTGCGGGGTGGCAGAGAGAGAGATTGAAATAAGAGCCTCCAGCAAGATGCAAATAGAATTCTATCAGTTGGAAAAAACCCAAAGGCTTTCAGCATGGCAAGGCTTTGGGGATGGCTGTTTCCAGGTACCTCATGTCCACACAGAAGCAGCGGGTCACGGCAGGCATGGTGCCACTCATGATGGCCATGTTTAAGTCAGTGCACAGGTCTGTTTCAGGTGAGCTCTGGTACTTGTCTGTTGCCTGTGACAACAACACTAGTTTGAATCAATGCTACAAGGCTGCAGCATTCCCTAGGACACCTCTCCTGTTAAACCTGTTAGGTAGGTGACAGCTTATATTTACTTCCAAGAATCCCATTTTACCCAGGTTCTGGAGCTCTTAGTGCCCTTTTCCAGGACATCTGTGCTAATGAAGCACTGAGAATCTCATCCTCACCATTGGCTGCCAATGTTTATTCTGTAAGAAATGTTTCAAGTGAACATCTCTGCCCCTTATCACTTGCAAGACCATGATTGTGTAAACAGAAAGCGTATATTTATGATCGCAAAAATGTCCTCTGTAAGAGTAATGTTAAAATCATGATAAAAGGAGCAAACAGAAGTCATCAAGGAATGCATTTGGTACCATTAAAGTCTCTGGGAGCAGCAACTTTAGAAAACTGATGCGTTGAGATCCTGTCAGTACCTGGAGAATGAGTTCAGAGAAGTGAGGAAATCTTTGAAGATTCCCACCATTCTCTTAAACTCCTGAAATTAAAGTAAAATTAGTCTAGCCAGTGAATTGTACTCCTACACAGCTAAACTTGATTGAAGATTTAAATGGGGGTTCACATCCTTCATAATAGTAACAGGTATGTGCAAGGTAGAGCTTGCAGAGGTAGAGTTGAGTCAGTCTGGGGTTTAGGAGGTAGAATGAAAACTGAAGTTAGAAACAATTAAAAAATGTGGTGGGATTAAGTAAAGAACTCCCTGTTGCTTATTATTGGAGTATCATAATCATACTCCAATATTATTACTGCTGAACACAATTCGACAATATAAGAAATATTAAGCAGTGCTTCTAGGAAAAATATAGTCCACAACTTGCACAAATGATGCCCAACTAACTGCCCAAACGCACCTGGAGCCATCCTGCCCTTCGGAAAAGACCTCTACCTGTCACCAAGGCTGTGTAAGGGGCAGAAAGCAATGCAAAACTGTTATTAGCCAACTCAAACTTGATCCAACATCCAGCTATTTAAGTGCCTGTGGGACGTAATATTTCTTCAGATCCATAAATAACATCAGAAGATTGCCAGCCTGGTCTGGAATTGGACATCTGTATTTGGCTGCAGTACTTCTGTGGGGAAGTCCAGAGTTCCTGCACCCTTGCAGCTTAGCCTTCCTTCTGTGACTCAAAATGACAACACACTGGGGACAAGATGTAGGAAATCCAGCAGCAGTGAGATGAAAGAAACTGCTGAAGAAACTGGGCTTAAGACATACAAAGAGAACAGAGATGCTCCACAGAAAGAGGGTAACGAAAAATGCAGAAGCCTTGAGAGGCAGACAGGAGCCTGAAAACAAAAAGGTGATTTCCAGGGGAATACAGTGAAGTTTAGAAGTGTGAAAGGATGGAGAATAACTAAGAACAGATGCATTGCAAGGGGGCCATACCATAAAAACATGGATAAATGGAGTAACCACAGATGTGAGGAAAAGCAGCACAGAAATCTGTGAAAAGAAGTGACAGAGTAAATGGTGCTGGACAGCAAGGCTTTCTGTTTCTGCTTAGAGACTTCTTTAAAAGGGATTGGTGAGGAAGGGAGAAGATCTACCCTTCCTTATACCAATAAACCCTTAACTCTTGATGGCCATTTTCCCACTGCTCTGGTCCATGCCTGAAACAGTGCCATTCATCTGGCTTCCACTGAGGTGTTTGAAGTGGGCAGATCTGCACAGCAGTTTGTGCTGTGTTCATCTCAAACAGCACAATCCTTGCCTACAGCATGTAACAGACTGTTAAGGAAACAAGCCTGGCATTAATACTCCTGTAAAACTGAAAACTTCAAAATAACCCTTCTGTAAGGTTTGGAGATACTACGACTTTGCTGAAGCACTAGCACAGAAAGGTGCAATTGCATTGGAAAATGAGAAATGCATCAATCCAGGATGCTTAAGGGCAGCACAAGAGTGGCTGCTAAAGAAAGCTGCTGCTCCTTCAACACTCTGCATATGAATCTCAGCATTCAGAAAATGTGCTAAATCTATGATCTCTTCTCGTTTCTAGATGGGGGGCAAAGCAATGGTGAACTTAACTGGACAATTTGTTCTTCTGAAGACTATCCAAGGCAAAAGCAATGTCTGAGAGACACAAGGAATCCATTTTGGAATAGAGTTGCACATATGTAGGATTCACTTCCCAGGAAAAGAAATTACTTCTGATAATTCAATAATATATAATTCAATAGAGTAATGAGCCCACACTCAGACTGAGGACCCTGAATGCAGAAATAGCAGAGACTAACAACCTTTTTAGCTAATACACAAACTGGAAATTTATGCTGCTCATTTTCTCTCTCCAGATGGATCTGAGGCTTTGAGTACTGGCAGGATCTCACTGGCAGAGCAATGCCTGATGCTTCTCTAAGGAACTGAACACAAACATTGAACCTGACACAGAGAACTCAAAAGACCTAGGGTCTAGAGGTCTACAAGTAAAGGCATAGAAAAGACGTGGTGGGGAGAGAGGAAGGAGAGGCTGCTTTGCAGAAGATATTTAACTCTCATCCTCTTGCTTGGTGACACATCTTCTTGCAATGGCATCTTGTCTCCTTTATCTCTTCTAGTCCACCTGTGAAGACTGAAGTGATGTTTAACCTCTGAAGATGGCAGCATCAGTCATCCATGCATCAAGGCAACCAAACCATTCCAACTTAAATAAGCTGAGCCCCACAGCTGTGGTAGAGAAGCCATCTGAAAGAGAAAAACCCCACAATTAAAAAGAATCCATCAACAACTGACATTGGCTCATTATGGTGCTGAGATTTCTCCTGTTGTCCTTGGATGTTTCTTCCCTCACCCCTCCTCTGCTTGCCCATCTCAGTTACTTCAGCAGTGTGAAAGGTTGTTCATTTTATAGAGGTCTTTTATGAAAGATGAAAATTCAAATATGTTATAATTAGCTGCAGTTCCACATAAGTCAGTATCATTGCAGCTTTTATATTAGATCCTAATTTGTCCCCCAAATGTAAGTGTCAAATATTACAGTAGAATGATTAATGACATCAGACATAATGGAAGGATTAAGCATTGATGCAGGAGACTTGCTTGAGAAGAATAATTTTAACTTCTTTTCACTCAGAATTTATTTTTGTCCTCTACTGTAAAAGAAACCTGAAATTGAAAATAAAAATGGCTTGTGTTACTGGCAAGCAACAGAAGAGGTCTGATTCATGATTTAATTCTTCATTCAGTATTCGTTGGTAGATTAAAAGTCAAATCATCGTAACAACTGGCACAGCAATGAACAACATGGAATAAAAAAATCTCAGGACTTGTCCTGCTGAATAAATATGGAATCATTTGCATCTTTGAAGATAAATGTAATTCAACAGCAAAAAATTGATCCCTCCCTCTGCAGTCAGGTCTGATTCAGCACCTGTTCCATCAGACATCCTGGAATTGCCTGTGCTAACAAGCTGTTTCATGGCACACCAAAGTCACCTTTTTTACACCTGCAATCACTTGTTTGAGCAGTTACTCAGTTTGTAAGAACAGGGTGTATGAGGAAGGAATTTATGACACAGGAACAGGCAATAAGGAATTTAAAATGTCCAGGAGACACATCATGTCTGATAATACAAATTACTGGGAACTGTAGTTTTCCATCAGCTGCATGGTACCTTTAAGTGCTTTTTTTTCCTGTTGCACTTAAAAGCAGAATAACTCCAAAAATCCCCTCCTCACTTTAATTTGGTATCAGCACAGAAAGCTGCAGTTTGCATCATTCTATTTAAGCAAATATTACGACATTTCCTGTTACAATCATCATTGGGGCCTCACAGTACTCAAACATCGAGTCATCCTTCTTATTTCAACACAGGAATATTGACTTTAGGTGCTGGAAATTCGCACCTGGAGACATAGGACCTGCAGCTTTGCCCTCTAGCACTATCACCAGCCTGGACATTGGGAAGGAGCTGTACGGTCTTTCCTGAGTAGCAGCCTGGTCTTCAACTGAGAGTTGGAGGAAAATCAGCGGGAAATAGGAATTCCCAGGCACAGGAATTCATATTTGCAGAATTTGCTCTACAAGTTTTTTATTTCAGTGCCCCAAATACATCTAGGGCTCTACAGCACTATTGACTTACAAACTCATTCAAGAGAGAGGCTTCGTATTGTGCTCCGGGGTTTTTATAACCTTTGAAAGGGAGTTCTTTGGAGTGCCACAAGAAATGAGATGTAGCAGTACTTTGGCAGCTTTTATACTCCTAAGGCAGCAAGAAGTTTGAATATAGGTTCTCTTGGTGATAAGAAATAAATACATGTATTTGAAGTCAGTGTCAGTTGAATAAAGGCAAAGAGAAGGACAAAGCTGGAAGGAGCTAGGACATGTAAGTAGAAGCTGAATCCCAATGTCTCCAAGGGAAGGAGGGGACCGCCTACAACTTCCACCCCAAACTTGTGGCCTGAGGGGGAGAACAGCCACTTCTGAATCACATTTTTCTCAGAAGATGAGTCAGCTCCCAAGAGATCTTTAACAAAATCCCTGTCCTGCAACTTTCCAATAGTCTTTTCCTGTATCTTGCAAAGGGCTGAATTTGAAGTTGCTCCTTTTATTTTACCATGATTTTCCCTCATGGGAAGAGAGAACAGCCTGTGCCTTTTGCCATCGCAACTTGCCAAGGCTTAAAGATCCCTTTTCTCCCCCAAAATTAAAGACATTTTGCCCCACAGTAATGAAAAACACCATTTTGCAGGAGAGCTTCAGATTGATATCAGTGTATTCAGCATTTTTGGAAGCAAATTACAAGGCTTCCTCCAACTCTAGGCTTTCCTGCCGTGTCCCAGTCACTTGGTTGACTCCCCAAGGTCTCCACCAAGATGTAGCTCATTGGCTAAGTTATAGAAAAAAAGTCTTAAGTAGACCACTCTATTGAGGTTTGAGTTTTCACTTTAAAATGCAAATGGCTGGTAGTTAATTCCCTTTTGGGATTTAAGAGCTGAATTTAAAATGGGAAGTGATGATACAAAAATGTACATCAGGAAGCATTGCAGTGTGAGTAATGAATCCTTCGCCACATGAATGCAGACTCTTGGGGTCAGCAGACATCTTCATTTATCTGTATTTTAATAGTTTCCCTCAGAACTGCTTCTGGCTAAATTCTTCCTCAACATACTACTTGGTACGCTCTCAGTGGACAACAACAAGGGCAAAATTTGACCAGGTTTTCAATTTCTTAAAATCTCATAGATCAGCATATTTAAACACACCAATATTTTACTGGGTATGATAAATAACACCCTCATTTCTGTTAAGAAGTCTAATGAGACCTTTACCATACTTACTGAACGTACAGCTGGATGACAGGCCCATTTGCCAGTTCCTTGTCGACTGGGAAGGCTAAAAAGCAATCCAAAAAAAGTAGCTGCTTAGCAAAGATGTTAAACCAATATTTGCTATCCAATTGCAAAAGTCTTCCATCTCCCTTTCTCCCTTTCTTTTTCATAACTACCATTTTACTTCTAACGAGGGGAAAATAAGCATATATAATTATGTCCTTAGATCAATTTATGCTTAAACACATATACACACAGATACACCCCTGCAACCTTACAGGGACCTGAGGATGCAAGTGCTCTAATCTGCATTTAAAATTCAGAGTGCTTCACTCCTTGCATGATCAGGCCTTAAGTAACACAACTGGATTCCTTCTATTTGTTCTGTCTTCTGGAAAATATATCTTTACATAACCCTTCAAAAGAATCACTTCTGTGCACACCAACACTGACACAAACACATCTACCAGTTTTCATAAACCTTATCCCAGCAAAGGATGGAACTGCATCAGCATGAGACGAAAACTACAGATCACAGCAGGCAACTGCTGAATTCCTGTTCTATGTTTAGAAGGGCGTAAACCTGGGATCAAGTTGATAAACTAGAAATTATTTGTATTTGGATACAGTTCCTTTGGCACATGGGTGCAGAGCTGTGGCCAGGGAGCACATGTAGGGGGTGAAAAGGGAGCAGCCCCCAAGCCAGGTGTTCCCCTGGCCAACACCATGTGATGATCCACATCATGGTAGCACATGGGTAGATCTCTTGGCAGGGTCAGTAATTAAATATCTGTACCACCTCAAAACCTAAAAAATAATGACTTACACAAGCCTTATTTCAAGCTTCCCTTCTGTCTGTACAAGAATATATCAAATAGTCAAACTTTTTGTTTTTGCCCTTTTTTTGGTTTTGTTTTTGTTTTTTTTCTGTACACTGCAAACTGTCCAAGTTCTCCAGGCTCTGTTCTCTCTCTCTCTCTTTTTTTTTATTTTTTTTTTTTTATTAAACTTATTTCAGGCAAACCCTAGATCCGAAAGTCCCCAAACAATCAACAAAGAATGTATTTCAGTGAGTTAAATTTGAGAAGTCACAATAAGGGCTGTGGTATGGTACTATGATATCACTCACAGAGCACTGTTACTTCATTGTGAATGGAAACAGCATCTGGCATGGGGCAGGAAATCATTTACCAAAGGAGCATCCAAGAAGTACAGCAATGAAAAATGAGATTCAAATGAGTTTATGGCTATGTAAGTTGTTGCCTTTGTTGGGAAGATATTTCTTTAAAGCCAGGGAAGGAAAAATATTGCACGTTATGTCTTTTTTCCATCTTCAACCCCAGTGTTTGCCCATAACTTTTCAACAATTGAATGATTCACTATTGAGTATTCCATGCTGAGAGAAGCCAGTATTCTGTACAGCACAGGGCTCTTTCATTCCTTTTTATTTCATATTTCTGTTATCAACCAACATGTCAGCCGTGAAATAAAACTTGGAGAAAAACTTTGAAAGGAGATAAATTCCCAGCAGGTGTCACAGAAATACTGAATTGACTTTCAGTCTTAATTACACCTTCTGTGTGGTTTCACTGTGTTTCTGTTGCTCTGTACTAAATGAAATAGTGTTATTTTAAAATACTTTTTTCTACACTGAAAGATAAAGTGAACAGGTCAAAGTAAAACTAGGTAAGTGATGGGAAAAAGAGAAACAGGCATCACCAGCACAGTTCCTAAAAGTTCAGCAGGGAATTAAAGAGGAAGGAGCACAGAAAGGGAGCCAGGATGTGCAAAGATGAATACAGGAAATCACAGAATCCCAGAATGGTTTGGATTGGAAGGGACCTCAAAGCTCATCTCATTCCACCCCTGCCATGGGCAGGGACATCTTCCACTAGACCAGGTTGCTTCAAGCCCCATCCAACCTGGCCGTGAACACTTCCAAGGATGAGGCAGCCACAGCCTGTCTTCTCTGCTCATTTACAACCTTTTGAGGTTGAGGAGAACCACTAGCATGTGAAGCAGCTCATTCAACTTTTAGGGTATTCTTGGGTGAAACAGAACTCACTAGGGAGATGAATTCAGCTCATATCAAGCTGATCCAAGTAGTGAAAAATGACCTTGTCATCTTAGGCCTATTCCTGTCCTTTGCCTTCCTGAATACCTCAGCAACTATGAGAATAACTTTCAAGATAATCTTACCACAGCGGCAAAGACATTTCAGTGTAAAAATCAGCTTCTGAGGGGCTGGGCCTGCAGCTGGCAAGTCTCTTGATTAAAATGTCTCAAATTTTGCTTTGAGAAATGCCATTGCTATTGCCATGCTCTATTATTCAGGCAAATTCACTAAGCAGCAGATTTTGGAAATCAGGGATCAAAGTCTGGGATCTTTTGATAAACCTGAAGACTCCAGATCCTACCTGAGCTCCCAGTGGGGTGTACTGGCTTTAGAGACTGTCTTCCCGAGCAAACAGATTTTAGAGCCCTGGGAAATACCAATTGTACTCTAACAGCAAAACTCTGGAAACAAGTCTCCAGGGGCATCTCTGCAAAATGAAGGCTGGGCAAACCTGATATGATGCAGGACACATGAGCACTCTCAGCTGGAACTGCAGCAAACCTTTTATTGTGACGGCAGTCTCGTGCTCAGGCAAGCAAATCTGGAATTTTTCCACTATGTCCAGGCTGAGGTTACAGGAGTTCAAAGCAACAGTTTAACAATTCCATAGCAGCAGAGAAATGCAAAGTACTGTCACAACTTTACCATGTAAATCTGCTGCTTTGAAGAAAACACCTTTATTTTGGGTCAGGCTTGCCAGGTGCCTGGGCACACCTGGAATACGTAACATTTGGGTGCACCTGGATAACATCACCTGAGCTTTGACAATGAGGATTATTTCCTGAAAAAAGACTAGCTCAAAATAATTAGGTTATGTTCTGTTCACTAAGAGATTTTGGGGAAGCAAATTTGTTATTTCTTCCCAGGCTACAGTGTCTGCATCCTTCCTCCAGTGTTGTTTCACTGAAGCACAGCAGAAGCCCTGCCAGCATTCCCTGCTCTGGGCAGCTCTATGCTTTTCCCCTGAACAGCACATTCTTGTGTTTTTCCTGTCTGTGTGACTACAGAAGTTTCTTATTTGTAGCCATCTGCACCCAGGCAGAGGCTGCAGCTTCAATCTTAATGGCTGTCTGGGATGATATAATTTGGTTTTTTATCAGCTTCAGAGATAAGGGCAGCATTAACTCCCTGAAAAATCCTGGCACTCCATTTGATTCCTCCTGGTCTCCTAAACCAGTTGTTTTCAAAGGCATTCAGATATCTGTCTATAGCGTGGGTGGAATACACTTACCTTCCAACTCAGTTAAGTTGGAAAACATTCCCTCCTTTTAAACTAATCACTCACTAAACAAACATTTCTCTTCTACCCAGACAACTACCCTCTTGAAGGACACATCCAACTGCAAAGAACCACGCTGTAAAAATACTTTGAATGCAATCCAAAATTACACAATTCCCAGGGTCTGCTCAGACAGCACCTGCTGCAGGGTCACAACTCACACAGGAAACCCCAGTCCCCAAGCTGGTGACAAGCAACATAAGCCCACCCACATGCCATAGGTGGGGGGTTCTTCCCCTTAAAATCGAAGAATGCTGTAAGAAAATGTCAGCAATGTTTTGCTTTCCAAGGACCTAATTTTTAACATGTTATGATAAAAAAATCAAGGAAGGACTTAAGACCATGGTAAGTAAAGGCTTGAAATTAAGAAAAAAACCCCAACCACAACTGTATTTTTTTTTGTGCGCTAGTCCTATAAGCTGTTAACAAATAGGGTAATGATACAACTATTTGATTTAAGACAGACTCAAATGACACCTTTATGAAAAAAAAGCTATATCAACTTCTCCAAGAGCCCATGGCTAAATTAGGACTAAGATCTACCTTCAGCATCTGAACAGCAGTACAGCACTAAGTTAGACTTCAGAGGCCACTAATAAATCCTCCTGATCCTGAGCAGCTTCACCTAGGACCATCCCCCCACAAGCACAGGAGTCCTATTTAAGCCAAGCTCAGGGCCGTTGCTTCTTGTCCAAGTAATTCTAGAGGAGTATTAGGTTTTAGTTTAGTACCAACTGTAACTGGCTATGGATTTGGAATCTGTGCTATTGCTCTAGGCTAGGTAAGTTACTAATGGATTTTGTCTTACTTTTATTACCAGCCTACATCACGACATGAAAATTTGATTCTAATTTTGGACTCAGGTCTGCCTTGGCCTCTTGAACTTGCCTGCTGACCTGTATTTTTGAATGCTCTCTGGATGCCATCTCTAGATGAACCTTAGTCATCTTCTATAGGTGCCGAAGGATGGAATGGGAACTGGTGAGTATTTCCACAAGCTTGGAAATCCAGACATTTAGATAAGAGCTGGAGATGTCCCAGAGGATGTTTTTTGCCCTTAAAAATCAATCAATTTCTAAAACTGCATCATCTATAATGAAATCTCTGTAAAAGCCCTGTTGCCCCACTAGAGCAGAAGGGCTGGATAGACAGCTGGGAACGAGGAATGTGTTAGACAAGAGGAAACGAAAGAAACATGGTTTGTGTATTGGACAAAAACCTTGGGGAGGATGTGACTGCTCTCTATAAATACATCGGGGGAGTAAACACTAGGGTAAGGATAAAGACCCTACTTAAAAGGCATTAAATAAGTAGGAATAGACTTTAGAAAAAAGAACCAACTTATCTTCAATGATGTTCTTAGTCTCTTGTTCAAAACTGCAAGAATAAAAGTCTCCGTTTCTCATCAGGGAAAGCCTGCTCAGGTTATACACTGAGGTATCTGTGATGGAGAGGACTTGGTAGCTTGGAAACCCTCTGCCAGCTCCTACATCCATGAGAAGGTCAGACTTCTAATTTCTAACTTCTGCAGAAGGAGGAAGACTGACCATCTGACAGATAAATATTTTTATCCTTATACATACTGAAAAAGAATAGAGTTTTCCCAGCTAGGAGACTTACTGTTCTATAAAAAGCCAAAATAAACAGAGTATAGAGTTAGTACATGTACTAAATTAAATCTTAAAATATGATTTTTTTAAAAAGAAAATGTGGCTGCTGTCTAAACATCTACCACAAGTTATCACTGATAGCATTTTTATGTTGCCTCTTTTATTCATCTACCAAATGTATGCAGGAACAGGAGGAAGATCTCTGAACATTCCTTCTTTCCCAACAGAGGTGGGGGAAAGCTGACTGTCATCTCATCACCATGTTTTGAAAAAGGTTGTCAAAGGCTGTATCAAATCCTTTCCCAGTGCTGGAGACAAATTTTCTGGAAAAATTAAAAATCTTGTATAATACACTATAGGAATAATTGTAATAGAGAATATTAAACCTTTATTTAACTTCTTAGTGAACTCAGAAATATCCCAAAGCATGGAGAGTTTCCTGAGTCATTCTGGCCTGCTAAATGGAAAGGAAACCCAAACACCCTCTGTGTTTACTTCACAGTTGATGAACAAATTATTTCCTACTAATGGCAATGCTTCTACACAACCAGAGCTGGGCCATGGAGACACCTGAACTCCAGTGGGAAATCAGCCAGTAGTGTTGGGTACTCAGCAGTTTAGTGCTGTCAGGATCATGGTAGCTGAGATCCTTCCCTGAGAAGAAATGTGTGCACTAAATTAACAGTAATCCCAGCTAAAGAAGTAGCTGACCTGGATTTGAACTACATCTGTCCAGCACAGATTTCTGGGAAATGCTCCAAGAACGAACAAGTCTGGCAATGTAGAGAAGAACTGGGTTGTACTGGAGTTCCTGTGTTTGCTTAAACTGGGCTGACTGGAACCACAGCCTGCTGCCTGTGGAAAGGCTGGGGCTCCACAGGAGCAGCCGAGCACAAGAAAGAAAAAATCCCTTTCTAACCCTGCAAAATCTTGCAAAGAGACAGTTTGCAGGAAAAGCTGTGAAATGCCAAACTCCCAGTTGATTTCTGTCTCCTTAAAACCATGGGATCTCAAGGAATCATCAGGAGCAGCAGCTGCCTTTATAAATATTGTTCCAATGGAGTCAGGAAGATATTGGTGTGTGATTGGTAAAATATTTTCCCTGCAGGCATTTTGGCATCAGGACTTACTTTTCCTATCCCAACACCCCAGCAGGGCTTTGCTAAATAGATTTTCAGTGAACTGAAAAGCTGCCTTTTCCTAAAACTTGCTGTATCTTTTACCAAATGACCAGAGAAATAAAAACACATACCTGTGTATGTGGGGGGCTGGGGGGGAGTGACGCAAGTTGTTTCCTGCCTTATTTTTGTGCCTCTTTATAATTAAATATTGGAGGATAAATGCCACTTGGCTGGGGACAAATTAGGCAAGAAGAGAACCAATAGTGAATGCTGAGGTGAAATGCTTCAGCTAATGGTATGTTTTTTGTTTAAAATTTAAATTTAAATTTTTGAGTTGATGCAGATGCTATTATAACACCCTCAAACTTGTTTTAGTCAATTTTTTTCTTGCAGTTAAAGGAATTAATTCAGCATGTTAAAAAAAAAGAAAAAAGACTAATTTTTTGGGGGAGGTGTGATCCTGAAAACCGAAATAAAATAACTTTATTGTATGTGTTTTGCATGAGGCCACGTTAATTAAATTTATTGTGGCTTACTCTAAACTAGTGAATTCATGTTTTGTATTCTCTGTGCAGGATGAAAAGTAATTACATTTCAGTTGCATTATAATTTAGCAGGTTGTAACATACACAGGGACAGAGCTGAAGTTTTTCCATCTTCTAGATTGGAGTTTTAAATCACAGCCAGCTGCTGACTTGCATGAGAGTGGGAAGTGGGTGCCACAAAGCATACCTCAATTCCATGTGCAGTTTAATTTGGGAATCTAGACCTAAGTACCTACTTGTCATGCACAGAATGAGATTGGGAGGTCACCAGGGCCAGGGAGGCAGTGGCTGCTTCTATAACTCAAATGAGTTTAGAGCACTTGAGCATTTTTCTTTGTCATGTTTAATCTATATGTTCCTCAAAATGGGATTATGTCATGGAGAAAAATCCAATAACCCCAACAAAACCTGAAACATCCATACAGATGGGGAAAAAAGAGAAAATCTTTCTAGGGGGTCTGAGAGAGGGTTGGGGAGCAGATTTAGGGAGTGGGGTCCAGGTGTGGGAGGCTTGTTTTTAAGGCATAAACTTAGGAGTGGTTTTTCTAGGTGAAAGGAAGGGATGAGGCGGTCCAAGGGAAAGAGGGCAAAAAAAAGATACTCATAAGTAAATTAAATGGGGTGGACTTCCAGTGTGCTTTTCTACCTGGAATCTGAAAAGAGGGGAGAAGACAGTCAGTACACTTACTTCCGTGTGGGAATTAGTGGAAAAATGAACGTTGGAGTGACCAGAGGGAAAAGATAGAACAGGCAAGATGAGAGAAATTGCTGCTGCAGCAGCATCCAAATGAAATGATGCAGGGATGGAGACGTGGATGTGATGGCCTGGGAGCTGGGCAGGAAAGAAGGATTCTCAGGAGGGTTACAGCACCTTCCAGACTGGAGGTGAAGGGGGGTATTTCGTGTAGTTCACTTGAACGATGCCGATTAGAAATAAATAAATTAACCTCATGTGAAGGCTTCTCCTTCTGCCAGCACAAGGCTGTGGGGGAAACAAAGCCTGTGCCAGAGCATCAGAAACAACACATGAAATGTGGGAATTACAATAGGCATTACATCAGATGCCGGAGACTGCAGGGGATGAATCAGAGCAGCATCTGGCAGCTTGGTGCATCCACGGTGAACTTGCACTGATTTGACTACAAAGGGATAAAAAATAACCTGTGGAACAACTTTCAACGTGAGCCCTGTTTCAGGAAAGGGCACTGTTCTGTATTCCACCATGGGACTACATCTCTTGTGGTGGAGCCACCAAGTCTTCAAAAATGTTAGGGATACACTTGGAAAACCTGAATAAAAATGCACTTTGATTTTTAAAAAAGTAACACATGCAGCTTTTAAAATTTATAGCAAATAAAGCAGTTTTGTTTGCTTTTATGTATTTCCTTGTAGTACTTGTTCACCTGAAGTTTCAGTACGGTATAATGAAATTAAAACTGGTTCTATGGACAGAGAAATAAATTGGTTCCATGACTCCCATAATATTTAAATTAAGAGAACTGCCTGGAGGTGTAAAGAAGTACAGTTAAGGGAAAAAAAAATCCAACAAACTTCTAAATTAAACTAATTCTGCTGAGTTGAAGTTTAAAACTCACATTTAATATTTTAAGATCAAGTTCATAAACACAATTTAGAAAATTTATATTTCTGTGGGCTGTTTTTGAAATTTTGATTGCTTATGGAAGAGAGGCATGATTTCATACATGATGCAACGGGATGATTTCAATTTACAACAGCAGCTCTTAATTTAAAAGACTAGTCCAGGCTTTAAAAGGACAGACCTAATGGAGAGTTACACTTAATGGCACCATGATTTGACCCTCTCACTGTTCTCCCAGCACAGAGACTGAGCAGAACCAGTTCTGTAAAAGTAGTGATTAATATTTAACCCAAATTTCCCCTTCCTGTCCTCCTGGGATTTGGTCAAGTTGGCCACAATGGTCCATTGCGGGATCTGTAGCTGCCCACACTGCAGTGAATAGTGGTTTACACACAGTCCATAAAGCCATTTAGAATAAAACTAAAAGGTCCTAAACACAGGGATTGTCTGGCTTAAATATCCACTGACCTACTTGATTAAAGAGCTACCCGAGTGTGCGCTAACGGCAAATGAGCAATAAGAAAGGGATGTTTTTCCTTGCCACCATAATACAAATAGATAAATACTAAACACAAGTATGGCAGTAACCACACTGGAATGACCAATTAGTTACATTTTTGAACAATAGTAATTATTATCCTTCTTTGAGCAGACATCTAGGACTCAGACACATATACCATGAAAAAAATTATGTAGCAACATTTGAGGTCGTTTTAGGCAGAAGGAGCCCTTTAGTGGGCATTTTCTCATGGGTTGAGAAAATATCTGTCTACTTCCGACAGATTAAGAGCTACGTTTCAGCTTTCACTTTATCACCTTTAAGTAAAATTCCAATGGAATCCGCTGGTTTTGACGCGACTTTAGGTAATTATGCTCCCAGGGGCTGCCAGAGAGCGCCCAAGAAGCTGCAGAGCATTGCGGAAGGGAGCCCACGAGAAGTTTGAGAGTCACCTGCTTAAGCAGGAGGGAGCGGGGGATGGGCCTGGCCTTGCCTGTCCTGGGGGATTCGGAGCGAGGGGTGTGGGTATCGCCGCTCCGCGCCTTCTCGCCACCAGGGGGCGCCCGACGCGCCCCCACCCCCCCAGTAGGGGGCACTGCCCGCGGCGCCCACACCGCCTCCCCCGGGGGGGCGGAGCACCGCGATGAAAAGCGCGCTCTGATTGGCGGACATACCCGTGGCGGGGATGAGAGCGAGGCTCTGATTGGCCGCCAGCACCCGAAGGTGGGAGCAAAAACCCGGGCAGAGGACCCCTACCCCGTTCCCCTCCTCGCGGATCGGGGTGTTC
>VZTT01024780.1:0-25046 GCA_013400855.1 Buphagus erythrorhynchus | reverse complement strand
AGCCGGGATCCCCCGCCCGCCCCGGACACGGGGAGAAGGGGGTGCCCCCACCCTTGTTCCCCCCTCCCTGCGTGGTACGGTCCGGACCCCGGCACCTGAGCGGCGGGGGGGTGCCGAAGCCATCTTTTTGCCCCCCCGCCCCAGCACTGCGGGGGCCTCATCTCTCTACCATAATTCTGAGCTGCTCGCCTCGCGCTCAGCCCAGCTGCCCCGCCCTCGGCGACCGGCCCGGCCGCTCAGGCCTCCCGCCTATGTTCCCCCTCGGCCCTCAGTGGTTGGGGCTGGCTGGCCGCCGGGCGCTCCTACGGGGGGCTGATGGCGCCGCTGCCCTCAGGCGGGGGTGGATGAGAGGGCATGGCGGCGGGAAGCGGGCGGTGTGAGTGAGGGGGATACTCACGCCTGCTGATTGGCCGCGTGCCTCTCGCCCCTGCCTACTATTGGCCTAATTAGGGGAGGGGGTGTCTCACTCTTTCTTTGGATTGGCTGTTGATGGCCATGGAGGCTATATTAGGGGGTGTGGGGGGAGGGGGGGGTCCCCTAGTCTGCCCTGTGAGAGGCAGTGGTGGGGTGTGTTTTTGGCGTTCTGCCCTCATGAGGTTTTCTAGCCCCAGGGGACCAATTGGACATCAGTATGGCCCCAGGAGGGCAAGGCTTCTGGCTAGGTGGCCCTGAGGCTTGGTGTGGAGGGAAGTTAGGCCCTTTCCCACTGCCCTAAGATGGTTCCATTCATGAAGGTCGTGGTATGAGTAGCAGCAGTTGCTGCAGGTGGAAGCTGTGCGGTTCACTGCTCTCCTGACAGTGGTCTTGGTGCCAAAAACGCTTTTCCTGTGGTCTTGGGTACAGTTTTAGCAAGTGGATACTTGATCTTATGGCTCTCTTGCTCTGTGGATGTTTGTGTTGAGATGTCCCGTTTTCCTTCCTATGCCCCAGTTCCATTAAAAGTGAGTTGATGTGAATTTGTTAAACGGTTGTGTTGGAATGGAAGAATGAGGTCCTGATGCTGTGCCTTTCAGAATTACTCATCCTAAAGGGATAATTCACCTTTTTAGGGGTATTTCCCTGTACAAGAGCTATGTGTGGTCACCTTTTACCTCTCAGCTGTACATTGCAGAGCCTCAGGAGGGCTCTTACAAAGTCCCAGAATTAGAATTTTAACTTGATTTAGGCTACTGACAGTAGTCGTGGTTGTGATAGTGGAATGAAGGGTCGGTATTTGTGATGCACTTTTTGGTACCTTGGCATCAACCTTTCTAGTGTTATCACTGTTATATTTGTGGTTCTTACAGACCTTTAAAGAATGATCAAGTGCAAAGCTGGATGTGTAAAATGCCTATCAATGTTTCCCTGTGAGTTTCAATGGGAGTAAAGACTATACTGAACTTCTGCTTTCTTCTGTCAGATTTTTAATAATTCAGGTTTTTTCCCTTGTAGTTCAGTTTGAAGATGAGATGCTAATGAATCACCAACTGGTATTACAAGAGGATTTTTTGCATCTTTTGTGGACACAATAAAATAATTGGTAGTCTTGACCCTAATGCCTTCATTTCTAGGAAAAGTAATACAGGAGCATGTATTGCTCTAGTCTGTCCTTAAATGGAAAACTTCTCTCTGAAATTGTGACAGTTTTTGGCACTTTGTTACCTGGATGCTTCTCTTATGTGAAAAGAGACAGCTTTATTAATAGGGTGAGATATCGGTGTAATTATTATCTGATAAAATAATTGACAATTTGATTTTAGAGAGAAACGGGTCTGTAGTATTGTCTGCTCTCCTCTGGCACCCTTAGTCCTACCATTTGCAGAAAATCCCTGGATGAGCTCTCCTGGGGTAAATTGCTCTGCAGTGAGCAGCCACTTCTAGTGTGTTCCTGACCACCTACAGCTACTGGCAGCTGTGTACACTGAATTCTAATGGGCTTCTAAGTGTATCTAATTAAAGGGGCTGGTTTTGTATGGTGAATTTTGTTTGGGCTTGAACATGAGATTGGGTCTATTAATCCCTTTTATCTCCTGCTAGTAAAACGTGCAGTTGTATCGTAGCCCTGAAATGGCTTTATATGTCAGTCCCCACCTGTTGGAAGGTGCAGATAGTCCATTTGTTCTCTGGGGTAGTGCAGAGCAGCAGCTATTCTGAAGGAGCTGTCTCAGGTATGTGTTTTTATGTGCAGAAACAAGGTAGTTTGGGTTTTTTGAATTTTACGACAGGTGATGTAAATTCAGAGGAAAGGTGCAGGAGGATGGGAGAGGGAGAGAGGAAGCAGCACTACTCACATGTAGGAGGGGAAGAATCCTCTCCAACTGACAGTTCTTTGGGGAAGAGTTTACTAGAGGAGGAGAAGGGATGGGAGACAAAAAATTGGCAGGAAGAAGCTGGATGGGAATGGTTTGTTTTCTTTCAGTAACCTCTAACAGAGCCATCTTCATGGTTGTGTGGACAGAACTGTAGAAGACACTGATACAGACATTTATTTTCCTTTTGTGTCATCCTGTACTTTAAATGCCTGTGTTCCCTGCTTCCTTGCTTTATCAGATTCTCTCTCTGTGATGTATAAACCAAATCCTTTAGGAAGGCAGGGTCACTGCCTTGAGCAGCTGGAGCCCAAGAGCTGCAGTATATGATTCAACAGCCCATGATATCACAGAGACCTCAGAGGATGAAACATTGGGATGACAACAACATGAGGAACGTGACCATAGATTAAGGAAGATGAGAGTGGGAGGAAGAAGTCAGTTGCTGGAGTGAATATGTAGATGTTGAGCAAATGGGAAGAGAGGTGACTAAAGACAAGATTTGCATATGTAGAAAGTAATGAAGTTGAGTCTTTGCCCACTGAGAGAGAGGACAATATGAGAAACATTTTATTATACAAGAATTAGGTCTCAAGAGAGATGTCCTTGGAGCATCTCTGAGTAGGTGTCTAAACCCAGCCTAGGTAGTCCCTAGGAGGATGTTAACCTGTGCTCAGACTGGATTCTCTCCTGTATTCTGTGGCAGAAATGGATTTTCAGCTACTTACCTGATAAGTGGTGAGAGAATAGTTACATCATACTGTTGTACTGTCACCTTCAGTGCCTGGGCACTGTCCCTTTAGGATAAGGCCTGTAACATGTGATGGGTACAGCAGCAGAGGACTGGCCTTGGTCTAAGAGATCTCTTCCAGCTCATTTTTGCTTTGGTGATGGATGTGCCATAAGGATATGGATATACGTAGATTCATTATGCACAATGGCAGTAGAGAGTGAGTTGGTGTTTGACTGAGCTCTTGTATTAATTATACGACAAAATAAATTAAAGCCATTTTTCCCTTTGTGGAAATAAGTAATTCTTGCTGTCCCAGCCCTAGTATGATTTCCATTTTTAACTCACCAGTAAAACACAAATATTGTGGTTTTACATGACCTGATTGATAACATTCACACAAAATGCACCAGGGCCAGAAACAGTATGTGCCTGTAATGGATGGGAATGCAGAGGAGGTGAGGCCAGTCCTGACTCAGTCCTCGATGAGGTTAGAAACCTTCTTGCTGTGATGAAAGCATGTTCCTACTAAAGGATCTCAGGAAATGCACTGGCTCTGCCTTCTAGGCAAACTGGGATAATTAACTTTAGATGTAGGATAAAGCTTTTTGGAGGCACATGTGATGTTCCTTTTGAGCATAATAAATCATTTTCATATTAAAAGCCGGAGGAAGACTCAGAGTTGTAAAACCCCTTTTGTACCAATCTTGCTGCACTTGCACATGGCTGGAGTGACACACAGTTGTCAGTGAGCTCAGTCGTGGGAGGATTAAGGCAATAGTCCCTGCTGTTATTGCTGCAGGGAACGTCAGGCTATGACAAGGCTCTTTTACACTGGGGAGTAAATCACATTAGCTGGTTTATGCACCATTATTGCAAAGTGGGTTCTCGTTTGAGGTACTGAGTGGCTTTATTGCTCTCTGAGCAGGGAGGTGGTCTTTTCCCATTGCTCAGCTTTAATATTCCCTCTTTCTCATCCTGGAGAAGGGACAAAAATGAGTGTTTGGCAGCCACTGGCTTGGATTTTTCAGCAGAATGCCTTTAGTGAGCCTTGCAGAGGTTGCTGCAGATGATGTCCCCAGAGATTTTGTCTCTGTATTTTCTTGTGTCGTCGCAGCATTGAAAGAAGTTGTCATTCTTTAATAGCAGGTTTGCCAAAAAAAATATGGTTATTGTTGATTTTAATTTTTTTTGGTGGTGCTTCTTTCTGACTCTCAGAGCTTACCTTTGAAGCTCTAGGTGGTTTCACTGGGTTCAACTTGTGTTTAAAAACACTTAGACACCAAACACAAACCAGCAGTGACTTTGCTGTAATTGGTTTTCTCTTACAGCACTGTTCACGCCTGAGTGTTTGTGGAGGGATCATGGATGCACCTGTGAGGGGCCACACTTGGAGCTGTGGTGGCTCAGGTTGTCTAATGGTGAGGCAGCAAAGCTAGTAAGGACATTGCTGTTGGATAGGCAATGAGGTGCTTTGCCCCTCTGAGAAGTGCTTCTTATCCTCTGGAACTGAATGCAGTGCACAGGGAAGCTGCTGATTTAATAACACAGCTCCAGAGAAAACACCATCCCGCAGGAACTGGAGGGAGTTGTTGGAGAATGTCGCAGAGGTCAAAAGGAGGTTTTAAGTAAGATTTAAAAAAAAAAACAAAAAAAAAAAAACCAAACTGTCAGACAATGACACCTAGGTGCTTTCCAGGTATCAGGAGCAGCAGAGGAGAAGTTTTGTCATTAATGACATTTTCTGGATTGGATGTAAAATGCAAAAAACTAAAGAGATGGCTGTAGGTCTATAACAGCATTAGGTCCCAGAAGGTGTTGAGAAAAGGAAGGTGAATGTGAATGGTGTTCTGAGATAAACCTGTGTTGTCCTGAAGGGATGGTTAATTTACTTGCACAGCTCAGAATGAGCTAATGTTCCACTAAAGGAGATATTTCAAAGTCGCAGGAACTATGCTGGTTTTTGGATCATGTTGTGTTGCGATTTGCACAATATATAGTGACAGTCACTGCTTCACCACTGCCGTACTGGAGTGGTACTGGGCTATATTTGTACTCTCTAGTTATGCCTATTAGTGTTTCAGCTTGTGTCATCACTCAGCATGGACAGGGTGAGGCATACCTGTTATTTGGGGAGGAAAATGCTGTGCCTGCAGTTACTGTAAATGCTTTAACATCTCCCACTGACATTGCTTCTTGCTCATGTTTGTGATGCTCATTGTGTTGTATGAAAGCGTTGGGGTGCTGGCAGAATTTTGAGTGACTATTGGGTGATATGTCATAATTAACTAATCTTTAAACTTACAGAAAAGTGAAATTTCATCATCTTCAAGTTACTGAAGTACTTGCTATGGGAATACAAAAGAAAAAAAAAGATGGTATATTGAATAATATTTGAGCCAGGCCTCTTATATTTTATAGTGGAGAGGATATAGTTGTGACAAACGTAACGTGTAAATTTAACATAAGTTTAAGCAAGCTGTTTGGATTACTGTTTTACTAAACCTCTACATGGATTTTTATTACAAAATATAGCCTACTTTCTTCACACTGAGGAAAAAAACTGAGTTTATCCTATCCCAATGCCTTTTATTTTTAATTATCCTTTTTTCTTTTAGGATTTCTGCAATTGAGTTTCAATTTCTGTTGCACAGATTTTTATGGTAATCACTTGGACATAACAGAGCTTCCCTTTGAGGTGCATGTCTTGGTGTTTATTTAGCTTGTCTGAAAATGTCTGATGTGCTCAATATGGTGAGAAAAATCAACAGCTGCAAAGGGTAATCCATGGGCAAACAGTGTGGAGAGCAAGCAGAGAGCGCTCCTTGCATGCCAGTGGTTTGGCAATGCTTATGTCCAAAGTTTGACATTTATTTCTGCTAAAAAACTACCAAAGCTGAGAGAAGACCACAGGGAAATGATTAAAATTTCAAGACACTGTGGCTATCAGTGTCAGGGCTGTAATGGATATTGAGAGCAGGATCTAGGGAAGGCAGTAAGATTGTGCAAGATTAATGAGGAGCAGCATCCTATGGAGGACCAGTGAGCAAAGTTAGCTTGGTCTTCTTGTCATCAGTGTCAGAAAACTTGCTCAGGTGTTGGTGTTTTGTGGCAGTTCTACTGTCAGTGGCTTTGGATAAGATTTTTGCAGCTCCTGGCCTTGACTGCAGAGCTTGTTTCACAGCTGAATTTCAACACTTGCTCCTGCCTCCTACCTTCTTTACTGCTCATCCTTGGGACCTCTCTGGGATGTGGCCTGTCTCCTCCTCCATTGTCTTTGCTCTCAGCACATCTGTTATTCCAGGGAAATGTGCTTTACATGATTCCATTTTCCAGGGAAAGTATGTTTCCATGATTAGAGACGTACTGAGGAAATGCATACCAGAGCCAGATCCTAGGATGAATTTGGAAGTACAGAAGTTGAAAGCATCAGCAAATCCTACAGTTCCTACTATTGTCCCTTATTGCTGCACGGTTGGCTGGGCTGAGCTGTTTATTATTTTCATTTCTGTCAAGAACAGCAATAACCGGACTGTTTATAGAATCCATAGCACTGAGCCACTGAGCTTGGCTCAGCCTTGCTTTTTAATCTCCCCAAGATTTTAAGTTAGTGCTAACTTTCAGAATCACAAAATTACTGTCTTCTGCTTTCCTTTCCAACTTTTTGGAACTTCTTGTTTTTCAGAGATCAATCTTAATACCCAGTTTTGTCTTTTAAAGGCCCTACCTGAACCCTTCGGTCTTCTTTGTACTCAAGTTGTAAGTTATCTGTGCCAAAATGACTCTACAGGAGTGAGTCAGCATCTTCCTTCAGACCTTCAGTGTCTGCTGGTGGGGAAGGTCAGCCAAAATTTCTGCTACTTGTTGCACCATGTGGAATTAGCCAGAACTGTGCCTTTCCCGTAATTCAATTAGTAGTTAATGTAATTGCATTCTTTTTAACAGGGTAATTATATTTTTTTAAAAAATCAAACCACCCCAAATGGAAACCTCTAATGTTTGTTTTTATTTTTCGTTTTCTAAGCAGTTAGGTACTTGATTAAACTTCTGGCTACTGTTAGTGAAATTACCTGAATTGGCTCTTGATTAATAATGGCAGTCTAGGAAAAGAGCTATTGTGGATAAACCAGCTGAAGAATATCAACAGGATAAGTGTTAAATTTTGCAAAGAAGTTGCTCAGTGTGTTACTGACATAAATGCTGTCATGTTTCACATGGGTAGAGGTGATTGTATACCTGATAAAATGAGTGAAGGAGGTCAGTGAATGAGGTAGGATTAGATATGGGAAAATCCCTAATTTAATACTTAATAACATAACAAGTAGCTAGGAGAAAGGTTCTGTGTAGGGATGGATGGTATTTATTAATAGATTAGAGCATGTGTGCACTTGGATAAATAAATAAGTAATATTTATCTGTATAAATAATTAAATTATAAATAATATTTATCTGTAAATTTCCCTGACTTTCCACACTTGGAGAACAAGTCTGGTGTTTATCACTCCTAAATGTTTGCTGCAGTTAATTTGTTCATACTAAGCTCAGGCGTTGAATGCTGGTACATGAATTTAATTTTAATTTTTCTCCTAAGTGGTTTTTGGGGATGTTTTGTATCAAGCAATATTAATAGAGATGAGCTTTCTGTCCCTATATTCCCGTAACTGGAGATGTTTGGATATAAGAGAAAGTTAGAAGAGTTCCTCAGTGTCTGCTCTTGTGGGCCCCACGTGTGCTGGGTTGCTCAGCATGAGACAGCAAGTGTTAACTCCAGTCACTAGTAACAGCATGACTTGGTGTCTAGCAATGCACAGAAATATCCTTCCCACTGTTTTTCTTTGTCTATGTGTAAGTAATACGATTTTTTTGCTCCACCACGCAGTTCAGTGACGTTAGCCTGAGACTTCCCTGCCTTTGTGATTTATCCATGCTTGCCAGGCCCAGTGGAACAGTCAGTGCTCAGGTCTGCACAGCTTAGTCCTTGCTGGCAAAATTAGGAGGAGACAGAAAGTGCCTGCTGCTTTTTTTACCTCTCCTTATCCATTTTTCAGTTTTTCAGTTGTCAATGACAAGCCAAATGCTAGCATTTATAGGGATAAATTATGACTAAAATAATCTGCATTTAAAATGCAAATGAATGAAAGCATCAGCAAGGAGCCCTCTGCTTCCTTCCTGGTGCACAGATGGGTACTGGCGTTGGATCAGCCCAGCAAGGCACTGGATATAAAATAAAGTTAATTGGAGTAGCTGAGAAATGAAGTGGGCTCAGCCTCATGCTAGTTCCTGGCATGTGATTTAATATGACATTAGAGACAAAGGATTGGGAAGGTGCTGAACCACCAACTAAACCAATCACCAGAGCTGTAAATTACCCTTCTGGGATTGCAGTGGCAGATTGAGAGGCCCCAGTAGAATTGCAAGAGGTGAATAAAACCAAGCTTAGAAGCAGTTTGTCAGGATCTTTGAGAGTTTAAGTTTCATTGTTCCTTTAGTAGTTGGCTATTGTAACGCCGTCCTAACCTGGGACTGGGGGTTTGTCTAAGGTCAAATCTGTCTGTACATGGGAAACCAGTTGGTGCTCAAACAAAACCTCATTCAGGCAAACTGAGGAACTGGTGATGCATCTCTGTGCATAGCTGTTTGCTTGTTGGAAGCCTCAGGTCCATTTTTTGCATTATTTATTGATTTCTAGGCCTTTAGGTGCCAAAAGAACAATGAGGAGAAGGTGGTATAGATGACCTGTGGCCAAGGAAAGACATGCAGGAAGAATTCAGTGTAATCTTTCAGTGCAATTAGTGCAATGGTTGATTTGTTTCCTTCTTAATTGGACATGGAAAGTGGTGAACAGCAGGACTTGACCATGCTCAGTGAGATTTCTGTTCCCTTCCCATAACTTAAGGTGTTTGGGTCTTGGAGGAAGTGTTTGTAAAGCCAAACCTGCTTTACTCTGTGTTACTGAAGTGTGGTAGGTGATAATAAATCCCTCATAGCTCTGTGCCATGTGTCATGCTGCTTTTAATGTCTCTGTTCTCTGGTTTTTTTTTACAGCCATGTTGCTGAAGATCACCTTGTCTTCTGGAAGCAGAAACACAATGAACAGATGAATCCCTTCAGCCAGCCATTCCTCCAGTAGATCTCTTTCTCCTCATGGAGCACCCAGGCAGGGAGGAGATGGACTTGAAAGAGGAAAGTCCTCAGGTGTGGACTGAGTCTGCAGCGCAGGAACAGAACACTGCTCAGGTGATTAGCCAGAGCTCTGCCTCTGCGCAGACTGGATTGGAATTGGTGGGGAGGGTTAGTTCCTGTTTGGCCCTGATTTAGAGTCTAGAAGTTCAGCTTTCATTTGAGCAGAAATACATTTCTGTGGTGATTTGGGGTAAAAGCTTCAGAGACTGAGCTGTGCAAACGGCGGCAGTGAAGATACAGAGCTTTGAAATTAGATGAACGAAGTCAGGCAGTAGCTGTAGAAGTTTCAGTGTCCAAATATATTTATAACCATGTGGGAGAGTAAAGGGTGTTCAGAGTAATGAACATGAACAAAATCTGTGCTCTGTGGTGGCTGCTTTTGATGGCATCATTCAAATCAGTTGGAACTGTGGGTGGACCTTGGGGAAAGTATTACGAGCAATTTTTTCCAGCCAGACATCTGGGTAGTGAGGAAGGGAGAAATGTCAATTGTAAGTGACTAATGCGGTCAGGTTCTGCTGTATGCAGTTTGTCCGTCTGCCTCTGAGACAACGCAGCTGGGAATTTCTAGAATTCTGTAAATTGATTTACTCAGTTAAGTATTGTAGGAAAAGTGCTGTGTGGTATTTGACCTACAAGCTGAGAAATTCTTTCTCTCTTAGTAATTTCCAGCTTTGAAATTTGCAAAGAAAGGCAATTTTCAATGGCCTGTGTTCACTTTTCTCTACAATTGAATAACCATGCTGCTGTTTGCGCTTGACAGTTCTAAGGCTTAATGAGTATTTGCAGAGTGCTCTTCAAATGTGAAATTGTAGTGTTTGTGAGAGGGTTTATTGTACAGAATCAGCACTGAGCATCCATGGGGGAGTACCAGGTGTCTTCTGAAGCATAAGCTAAAAAGTGAAACAAAATAAAATATGTAACTGTGGCATCATTTTATGTGACTGAGTACTTGTACTCAAACTAGTTTTCCTGCTCACTGTACTGTTTTTCCCATACACTGAAAATGCTTTTCAGCATATAAAGGATGGCAAAAGCTAAACATGTTCCTGTTTTCACTGGAATTCAGTATTCTGGCTCATTTAATATAGGCCTCTGATCATCAGTTATGAACATAATGTTCTGGTAAAATCGACTTGTTTTGATTTAAAGTGCTGCCCTAAACATAACTTTTTCCAGTAGTCCTTGGAATCTGTGCCTAATGTTTTCAGGTATGGGTTTGTCTGTTTAAATATTTGAATTTTCTACTGATGCTGCACATACAGACTACAGAGAAGCAGTTTAATATGCCCTACTGCTGCCTCTGAGAACTGCAATACTATAACTTGAGGAGTATGAGAATTAATAAGTTCTGTTAGCCTCTCATCAGAAGCAAAAATTGCCTCCAACTACAGAGCTAGTTGAATGAATGAAGTCATTATCATAAATCTTGAAAGGGATATGAGCATAAAGGGAAACAATATTCCAATAAATTTAACAGATACATCAGTTCAAATATGAGCTCATTCCCTTAGAAATTTTCGAAGTATCATGCAAGAAGTAACTATGGGTGGGTGCCCTTTGTAGCAATTACATCTTGAGTTGCAATGCAGAGTAAAACCAGAGACTGATGGGAGTTGTGTCCAGATTTTTATTGATAGAATGATTGAGTGAGATTTGAAATACGTGTTTTTCACTGCATTCAGATTAGTTGGGACACAAGTTCTCTCTGCTTCCCAAGGCACCCTGTCACTATGGTGCCGTGTCCCACTGGCCTGTGTTGGTGCAAGCTCAGGATCTGTTTGTTCCCCAGGTGCACTTTGTCCCCGAGGGGGGGGCAGTGGCCCAGATCATGTACAGTGACGAGCAGGAGCGGGGCCCTGCACAGCAGGTGGTCTACACGGCTGATGGCACCTCCTACACCTCTGTGGACACCTCGGAGCACACCCTCGTTTACATCCACCCCGTGGAAGCTACGCAGGCACGTGTGGTTCTGAGCCCACCCTGGTTTTGGCACCTAGAAAACACAACAGTCTTGTTTGGGATGAAAGCCAGTTACCAGCCAAGTGGTGTGACTGGAAAATAGCAGGCAGTCGCTCTCAGCAGTTTTCTCTGCCCACTGCTGAGCAGGGACTTCATGCTGTTCATTTGTTTGATGTGCAAATCTGCTTATCAAAGGATGGTGAGGCTATGAATTATGAAATGCTGGTTACTTTGCTGAAGGTGGATGAGATTATAATTTACTCAAAGGTGTTTTCCAGAAAAAGGATAATCTTACCAGAAATTCTGCCTCTTGTATCCAATAAAAAGCTAAGAGCCATCTATGTTCCTTCTGGAAGAGTCTGTTTTGTGTAGTACAGTTGTCATAACTGATGTTTACAGTAACAGTTGTGTCTTTTTGCAGAGCATCTCTGTTTATTCAACGTAGTTTTTGCAGAGTTGCTGATTTTGTAGATCTTTTATATTCTTTTTCTTCTGCATAATCACATCAAATAGTCTTTATTCCCTTGCAGCACATGTTTATATGGAATCAATATGCTGTCCATCTCTGCCTCTGTGTGGACAGATTAAAAAGGAACAGGCTTGCTTTGTTGAGAGTGTTTTACAATATCTTTGCTGACAGGGCAGATTAGCTGTGCTGCCAAGTGCACGTACCTGACACCCCCATCATGCTGGCAGGGCCTCATGTGGCACAGTGTGTCTTGTGCAGTTCTCATGTGTCCCAGAAAACCAGCTTCTATGTGGAGGGATGTCCTGAGAGGATATCTCCCAGGGAGGTATTGGCCAACCAACTCCAAAACTCTGAATGCTGTCATTGTGTCAGAAGATGTGTAGTATTCCAACACTATTCTGCATCTAAGATGAAATTACCACAATGCTAGAGGAATTTGTATTATACCATGCTTTATTTTGTTTTAGCCGGGCTGCTCCAAGGTCAGAGGTTTGAAGTTTTGGCTAAGTAAGGCTAGCCTCAGTCAGTCCTTAGTCTTACTTTTCTGTCGGGGATTCTGTCAGGGCTGTCCTTGCAGAATATTGAAGTTGGCATAGCTTCTGTGAAGTTAAACAGCATCCTTTCCATATCAGAGTCCCGTACAGGATGTGCATGATAGTTCCTCGAAAGAAAGCATACAGGAGTCTAGTGAATTTTCAGGAAGAAAAAGCTCACAGTAACCTTCTATCTTTAAGTGTTATCCTTAAGCTATGCCCTTAAGTGTTACATATTAAGGGCATAGATAGAGCTATTGAATTTCATCCTGTAGATTTTATCAAATCAACAATTGACAAAGTGATTTTGGTAAATAAAAAAAAAAAAATAAACCCCGTGAAACACTTCAGCTGTACAGATGCAAAATGCCACATAAATATATTAACCCTTTATGGAGTATTACCTAATTTTTAATTTCTATGTGTGTAGGTCTACTTGGGTGAGTTGAATTTGCTGTGATAACAGGCAGGTTAGAAGCTGACAAAGGCTCAAATGTGGGTTGTTTCATGGTGGCAGGGTAACTTCTGTGTGAGTTGGGAGTAAAAACCCCCAGGGGCTGGTTTGATAAGCCTTTTTCACTTTGTCTAGACTCTGTTTACAGATCCATCCCAGGTGGCTTACGTCCAACAGGATGCTACCACTCAGCAGGTAAGGAAGAGATATTATTCATTTTGGGCCTAAAACTGTGAGGGAACAGTTAGGGAAGGTAAAGGGACATTCATGTGGTTGTGGAGGGTAGTGGGCTGTCTCTGAAGTTGTCCAGTGACAATCTTGTGCTGTCACCCTGATCAAGACCAATGGCCAGCTTGAGCATGAATGACAATAAAAGTTAAGAATGATTTTGGGTTTATTCTCTGTAATTCATATTCAACAAGAATTCTAAGCTATTGCTCAAGATTGTGTGAAAAGTCTTTCAACAGTGTCCCTGCAGCAGATGTAGCTGATATCATCTGAATGTGCCATTTTGGAAAGGCTGGGTTTTCAGCCTTTTCGTGTCCTCAGACAGTTTCTGGTCCAAATACCTTTAAGTCCACAAAGGGCTCTCAAGAGATAGAAGAATTGAATTAAATTCTAGATTTACTAGAAACATCACAGGAAATTAAGTGCAGAACCTGAAGAAGTTCAGTGATTGGCTCCCTTATCAGGTGTGCTGGGCTTGCCAGTGTGAGGTGGGCTGGGAAGAGAATAAAACTGCAGCCTGTGTTTATAAGATTATGATGATTTTTCTTTATTGTTTTTACATCCATCATGGATGGGAAAGTTTTGTTGCTAACTCTTACTGGTGTCTTTGAGGACTGCACTGTGCAGTCAGGTCAAATCAGCTGTAGACAGGTGCTTTCTGATCTTTCTGGTTGGAATTCTCTGTTTGTCATAGACTTAAAATCGTTACTGCTTGGTGGGACTTTAATGACTTGTGTGAATGGATGTGTTAGATCCAAATCATCACCAAAGCAGTCATTAAAACGTGTGTTTATTGTCAGTCTTCAGGCAGAGTGAGGGATTGAATGTGTGCTGAAAAAAAATTTTCTTGCTAAAAGACCTTCTAAATGGTTGCGACACAGATGGGAAGCAATGACCGACACAATACAGGTGTTACCTGTCTTCTCATTCTTCTCTTTCTCTGGAGTTTTGTTCTGGAATTTTTTGCTCCATCAGTTTCCCTGCATTTAGAAGCCAAAAATTCCTATTTAATTGTCTTAAATCTCATTTAACAAATATATGATTAATTAAAAATAGAGATTACTTGTGTGTAGTGCAGATAGCAGTGACAACAGAGGTGATCTGCTGTTATTATCCTAGAAGCACTTGTCTATATGTCCTCAGCCTGTCCTCCATTCCAACACTGTCTGACAGCAGTCTTAACACATATATTAATTTTTTGGTGAATGGTTAATTCCTCATTATATCAACTCCTGCCTTTTCAGCTGTTTTTACATCAGCATTTCATGTGGGACATCCCTGAACTGACAACTAATGATAAAATAATAATTAAAGCTCCTCTTGTCTTTCAGACGAAACTTTATAGTAGAAAGGAAGTGAGAGGTTTATAAAAATAATGTCCATAATCCATGCAGTGCCTGACATGGAAGTGCAAGTAAGGGTATGTTTGGTGTGATTAGTAGTAGGCAATGCTAATAGGGGGTACGAATAGATCCAAGTCTGTGTGACCCCCTCCTTGCTGGCACACTGGTAGAATAATGATGCGTCTTCTGTTGCCACTTGGCGTCAGAAGTGTCAATACCACACTGGCATGGTGGTTTCCTCCTCACCATCACACCATTCCTTGAAGTCTTTTTGCCGTCTTTTTTCAGGAATTCCATAAATTATTCTTAATACCTCTTTAAACAAAGTAAGTAGTTTGGAGTTCTAAGATCGAGTGCTTACATTATGGATTTTGTTGTCTACTCCCTCGCTACTGGCCCAATTCACTGTTCTCAGTTTTATCTGATATTTATTAAGCACTCTGCAGAGAGGTGAGAGCTTGGATTTTAGCATTAAAGCTGCTTAACAGTCAGAGGCACAAACTAGAAACCACATGATGTCAGCTGTAGAGAAGGATGAAAAGTCACGTGGATTAATGGTACAAATTCCTGTATCGATAAGCAGGAAACAAAAGGCAGGAAAGGTGATTCCTAGGGTCTTAGTTGTGCTTTGTTTTATTGCTGAATGGATGAGAACAGTGTGGTAATATGCATTAATTTGGTTGTTACAGCACAAAAAATAAGTATGTAAACAAAATGCGTAGTGTGACCGAATGTAAAGAAAAATAATTGTTGGGTCCTCTTGTTTGAGAGCTTGATCTTCTCATGTGGTCAATACACAATCTTGTTTTTTTTTAAATGGCTCCTGGATCATAGAATCACTGAATGATTTGGATTGGAAGGGACCTTAAAGCTTATGTAGTTCCAAACCCTCAGCCATTGGCAGGGTTCGCTTGAGGAAAAAAAAAAGTCAGAAAAAGAGGAAATGTTTCTTAGTCCTTCTCTACCTTTTCCCTTGAAAACAAAAGTAAATTTGGGCATAGAGGAAAAGAGACCCCAAATCACTGGTTTTGCCAATAGCTAAAGAGCTCCTAACATCTGTTTTTAATGCAATTTGAGCCCAGGCTGGGTAGGACCTTAATTTAAAAATGTGTAATAGGTAATTCACATTTTGCAAAGTCTATAGATTTGAAGCCTTTCCCTTTGTCCCAGGAGCTGCAGGTTCTATCCAAGCCCGTCATCCCTATTTGAACCCCAAAAATCACAGGAATGCTGCAGTTTTTGAGTGAGTGCAGGGTTCAAGGGAGCTGTGCATGCCGGGCCCTGCCCGTGTGTTAAGTGACTGATGGAAATGCTGCAGTGCTAAAATGAGTGCCTGTGATTTTAGGTAACTGTGCTCTTGCCTGCTGCTGCTCAGAGCATGAATCCCACCAACCTGTCTGTGCTCGGCAGTGTTGCTGACCCCCCCCAACCAGTGGCTCTGGAGCAGGGGCCACAAGCAGATAGAGTAAGTTGCCAGGCACCCTTTCCTTTTCCATGTACAAGTGCACTGATTCCATTGCTCCATCATCTCTGGGGATGAAATGTGGCTGAGTGATCTGGGAGGAAATATGAGAAAGCTGTAGTGCAGATTTGTACCATCTTCCATAGTCTCACTGTAGAATGTATGGGGGCTTAGGAGATCATGTATTTAATATACAGAGGAACCTGTATATTAAAGGAGCAGCCACCTTAAAATTCTATCAGTGCTGAAAAGTGGAGTTAACAGAAGGTGTAGTGCTGACTGTCACAGCAACATCAAATGGGTTTCCTTGCCATTGTTTTCGGACAGCTCTGGTGGGTGTAATATTTCTTGTTCTCTACCTGAGAAATCTGTGTGGCTGATGGAATATGTGCCAAACTTCAAATGTTACGGTTCTTTTAAGGAAGGAAAGGGCTAAACTTGAAAATTAGTGGAAGAATGCAATGATCTCAACTGTTCTTCATGTCCCATTGTTTATATCTAGTCTCCATGTTACCTTACCCCTTATTGACCTCTGCCTTTGTACTCTGGAGATTGGTTTTGTTGGATTGTAAAGAGAAGATCATGTGCCAAAGTTCAGGATTCTCTCACTTGTACAAAAGAAATTAAAATGCAGCTTTAGGCTCTAGGTAATATCCACAGAGCCTGGACTTTGTTTTAAACTTTCTGCAAGGGTCCAGTACTTCCTCTGAGTTCAGTTTCTTCTGAGAACTGAGTCCTTGGCAGGGTAGAGCCAGGGAGTAATACAGGTGTTTTGAGTGAGGGCATCAGTAGCAGTGAGCCATGCAAAACATCCCTTGGCAGTTATTTAGCACCTTCCCTTGTCCTCGTCTCCATTACCAGAGGCAGCAGGAAGGGTAGACTAGCAAGGACCTTCATTGCTTTTCCTTGTGGTTTTCTTCATTAATCAGCTTGAATCGCTTGTGAATTCTCTCCTCAGGCATCATTACCGGTGCATAACCAGGTGTTACCTCCCATGGAGGCTGTGGATGGTTCTGATCCTTTAGCACCTCTGCAGAATCAAATGGAAAGGATAGAAACAAAAGAGGAAAATGATGAAGATGAAGATGAGGATGATGATGGGGAAGACACTGACATGGATGAATGGGATCCAGATCCACCTCGTCCCTTTGATCCCAATGATTTGTGTAAGCATGTGCAGTAATATGTAGTTTGCTACCTGCCCCCCGCTTTTTTATTCCCTCTCCGTCAGCCCTTTAGTAAAGAGAGGCGAAAACCATTCAGATTTTAGCAGTAATGAGTAAATGTGAGTCTTTATTCCCAGAAATGTAAACTCAAATTGGGCTGCTTTACTGAAAAGACAAAATTCTGTCCTTAATGAAGTCTCCAAGGTGCTTTGTTCCTATTTTGCTGGACACTGGCCTGTCTAATATTTTAAAATGTAGACTGGTGGCATAAGTGTTCCCACAGCTGAGCCAGAGATGTTTAGAGAGAGATAAGACTGTCTCTGAGCTGGTGTATGTCTGCCTGAAAGTCACATCCTCTCTGCCTTTTTGTTGCAGGGTGTGAAGAGTGTAATAACGCACATCCCTCAGTGTGTCCAAAACACGGACCTTTGCATCCCATTCCAAACCGACCTGTGCTGACCAGGGCAAGGGCCAGCCTTCCCCTGGTGCTCTATATAGACAGGTTTTTGGGAGGTGTGTTCTCCAAAAGGCGTATCCCAAAGCGTACACAGTTTGGGCCTGTGGAAGGACCCCTGGTCAGACAGACTGAGCTCAAGGACTGCTATATCCATTTGAAGGTAAGGGTGAGAAAATAGGGAATCGATTTGTGCCTAAGCTTTGATTTTCATTAATTTGTCACTCTACCTTGATCAATTCACTAGAGATATTTTATTACTTCCATCTCTGAATGTAACTAAAAAATACCCAGATTGCTTTGGCTTCAAATCTGCTGTTACTCAGGGTGACACACTAATCCTGGTGAATGTTCTGACATTATGGTGGTAGGATATATATATGTATATATAGGGTTCATAACATGGAAGGCTGTGAATCACTCCAACATGAGCTGAAGCAGCATCTGGATATAAAAATAGCAGCCCCTTCTGAGGATGTTCTGCAGCCATTATTTTGTTGTAACCTCAGTTCAAAATATTTTTCTTACCTTTCTGTTCATAAGATGCAGGGGAGAGGAGATATTTTTATTCCCTTCTTCTTGCCAAGTAATTGGCATGTGGTAAAATGGATTTGAGTGACTTTTATCCATTTATTTACTGGTTTCACTATAAAAAATTGGTCCTTTATTTGTTGGAGTTTAGATCCACAGTCTTAAAAGGGCTCTGATGGTCAGTGTCTGACAAGCAAATTGTAACTATATGCAGATTCAGCAACCAAGAGAACTTCAGCTAAAGAAGTGCTGCTTCCTGCTTGAGGCAATGTCATGAGTCAAGAAATGAAAGGAAAAGTGGGTCTGCCAGTTAGAAACTTCTGACAGATGTTTCTGTAGCCTACGAAAGCTACAGCTACTTGTGTGTCATTTGTCATAGTCACATGTTCATACTGTGCCTGACCTCTTTAATGAATGATTCTTGTCCCTGAAAGCCTTGGAAGGATCCATTGTGCCTCCCTAGTTAATCTTTACCTGTTGCTAAATATTTTTTCTGTCTGTTTCTGGATCCATGTTAGTAAAGAGAGAAAATTAGCTATGCCTTCATTGCTCCCCTAATGTAACAGTTACATGGGCACAGTAGTTTTCCTAGTAATTCAAATTCTTTTGAATGTGCTGCCAGGCAGTTACAGTCACATGTAATTGGATTTTGCTACAGGTTTCTCTTGATAAGGGTGACAGAAAAGACAGAGACTTGCAAGAGGACCTGTGGTTTGAACTTTCCAGTGAGGCTCTGTGTAACTGGATGATGTTTGTGCGTCCAGCTCAAAACCACCTGGAGCAGAACCTGGTGGCCTATCAGTACGGCCACCACATTTATTACACCACCATTAAAAATGTGGAGCCCAAGCAGGAACTCAAGGTATGGCATTGCTTGCAAGTCAGGATTCTCTTTTTCTACTGATTAAAATTCCTCAAAAGTTGCTGCCTAATAAGTGCCAGAAACTGCTGCTGTGAATAGTTTTAGGGCTTTTTTTCCTCTGATGGCCTGAATTGAATGTCACTGAAGTCAGTAAGTAGTTAGTCACCAACATAGCTATTTTAATGAGCTTTGGTTCATGAGGAAGTTTAAAATAAAAATATGTAAATTATTTCTCTCTCTGTCATGCTTTACACAGCATATATTTTGCTGATATAATCTAATTTTTATTGCAGCAGTTGTATTTTTTTTTAATTCTGGATACCCTTTCCAGTTAGCCCTGTGTGTTCCTGGCTTGTTTTCTGGTGCCTTAAGTGAATATGGTCTCTCCTTTTACCTGGTTTTCCTGGAGCTTTTGAAACTTTGCATGTGAAAAATGATAAAGAATAATGTGACTTCCCTGTGGTTTGCTTTTTCTTCCCTCTAAAAATTTATTGATTACATTGAACTCAAGGCAGTGTGGCTGGCTGAGATGGCCTTAACTGAGATGGCACTGGGGGAGGGACCAAAAAATGTTGGTATCAGGAAATTTTGTTGTTCTTCAAATCTCTTCTTGCATGTAGATTTTAACAATAGTAAGTGTACTTACTAAATCAGGGCAAAAGCCTACTTAATACCCTTTAAGAGCAGCACTATCTGAAATCAGTCCATGATTTTTTTTTTTTTTAAGCTGAATTACTGGAAATCTTACAAATTCATTTTAAGTGTATTCAAACATCATTTTCTCAACAGTTTTTAAAACAATTTGAAATCAGACTTTAAATCTGTACAGACCTCCTTGTTGGAGCATCATTTTTCTTACTTTGTGTTAGTAGTGTCTTTTGGGGTCAAATGGTTTGCTAAATGAAAGACTTGGTAACGTGATTTCCTCCCCAAGTGGATGTAGGGCATTCATGTGCATATTGTCCAGAGATTGAAGTAGTTGAAGCTGGGAAGTTCCAATTTCCCTGCCAGGTGTGTAGTCCAGGAGCTCCAGGCTTTTGTCTTTGTCCAGCTGGTAAGATTCCTGCAGAGTGACACACCTGCTGGAGAGTCCTTGAAATCCTACTCACCTCTGCCTGTGGCCCACTGCAAGTTCAAACTTGTTTGAGTTTTTCATGCTGAAAAATCTCTTGATGTGTTCTTTGAGAAATCTCTTCTAAAATCCACTCTTTTTCATCAGGCAGATGAAATGATGGAAGAATTCTCAGCTAAATGTGAGCATCTGCTTTTAGGCTATAATAAACTTTGTCTTCCTGCCTCTTGTGGTTGTCTTTGCTGAAGGCTTGAATTCCTTGTATGACAAAAATGGGTCCATCATGCTGGTGCCTGGCAGATCTTTGTTTTGGAAAGCAGGACTATATTGCTCCAATCCTTCAGGAGCTCAGAAGCATTTTAAATGACTCTATGTGGATAGTGCTGCCTATTGTCTGTGTAAGGAGAGCAGGAAAGAAATGGGAAATCCCCCAAGATAATAACATTTCCATTCCTCTTGGTACAAGTATCAGTACTCTGCTGACATCCTTCCTTTACAGTCATGTAGCTGGGTTTGAAGAGATTAATCACATTTCCTTTAGAGCTACTGGTAGCCATGTGCAAGAGTAGCATTCGTGTTAGGAAGCTAAAACTTAAAATTAAATGGATATACTTCCTGAGCAAAGCTCCTTCATTCCTCAGTGGGGGCACATTGATCTTATCAGACTTTATTATTGAGGAAGAAAGGAGCAGTAAGACTTAGTGGTTGAGGCAAGTGAAGTAATGTATTGCTTAAAATCCATTTTCAAATAAATTTCCATTAGTTTTGGCTCCACCTAAGTGTCAAATTACCTTGTGCTCCTGCTGCAGGTGTGGTATGCTGCCTCCTACGCCGAGTTTGTGAACCAGAAGATCCATGATATAACTGAGGAGGAGAGGAAGGGTAACTTGGGACCTTCTGCTTTCAGTGTGGTGGTGGTTGCGAGTTGTACTCCTTACTTTCAAGTGTATGGCCTGTATAGTGCTCCCAAATTTTTGCTAGGTTGAGAAAAGTTAAACCAGATCTAGATTGTGTTATTGGGGCTTATTTCCAATAACTCTTCTCGTGAGAATATTACCTTAATTTAAACTTTTGCTGCAATTTCTGGGAAGCCTTAGATTGCTTCCTCCCCGGAAGAGGTCTGTTTCTGTACTCAGTGTCTACAGTGTCTTCTGTACTCAGTGTCATAAACTGAGGTGTGACTGCTTTAGATTTAGAAATTTCCCTTGATCTCCCTTAAATTAAGCCATTGGCACAATCCTGTAGGCTCTTCCATACAAGGGTGAATTTCAGAATTCCCCAGAATTTCTAACAGTGTTGATAGTCCATGGGAATTGTCCCTAGTGATCTTTCTGTGTCTCTGTGATGAGCTATGGTCATGGCACAGTGCAGAGGGTAAAAAAGCAAAGACCAGTGGAGCAGAGCTGGGTATTCTGCAGTCTGTCTAACCTTCAGTGGAGAAATATGGCCCACAGAGGATAGAGAGGCTGGGGGCAAAAAAATTAGGTGTTTAATTGGTGATGAGTGAAATGGTGTTATTGACATTTCCGATAGTGCTCAGGGAGCAGGAAAAGAACTGGCCATGTTACGAGTGCAATCGGCGTTTCATGAGCTCGGAGCAGCTCCAGCAGCACCTCAACTCCCATGACGAGAAGCTAGACTTCTTCAGCAGGTACTGAGCCTTACCTTTGCTTGTGGATCACTGTGGTGCTTCCCCAAACATGCAGAAAGGAGGGGCTTTGTCCTGCCCCTTAGTGACCAACTAAGGAGAGATCAGCTCAGCAGCAGAAGGAAAAATCATGGCAGCAGGAGGCTGACTGGTGTAAGAGATTCTGTGAAAGAAGTAGCTTGAGAGAAATAAATACTCTGTTGAAATTGGTGAGGTTTTTTTGTTTTGCTTTTTTTTTTTGACATTGACTTTAAATAATTGTAATGTTTCAGTATCACAGTTATTGAAATACTATGTTTCTCAGAGATATGGAAGTACAGAGCTTGGAAAACAAGGCTTCTAGTGCCTCATTGGCCTGGTAAGATAGTTTATCCTGACCTATTAAAAACTGAATCTACAAATACTGTCACAGAACAGAAGGCATTGGTGCCTTCTTTCTCCTGAAATGTAGCAAGTGAATCTGTTTTTGTTTTGCTTTTTTGACACAAAATTGTTCCCTTCTGTTTAGTGCCTGGCATCAGTGGCTGAGTGCTTTTTTTGGGGAGGGATGTTATGGCTTCGGATTTTAAATGGGTTTCCATGTGCACTTGTTACATCGTGCTGAAAATGCTTCTAGCACACCATACATTGGGGTGTTAAAAGTGGGAGGCGTGCTGTGGCAGAGGGCTGGATGGAAGCAAGTAGTCCTCTTGGTCCTGTGATTACTGATAGAAATTTTAATGTGTTCTGAACTTTGGTTTCTCATAAAGCACAAGATCAAATAAATTCCAGCCAGAAACCCTTTGTTTTTGCTGCCAAAATTTCTTCAGTTTTTATTATTTACTGCACTTTATTATTTGCTGCATCATTGTTGCTGAGTTGAACGGGTGACTAGGGATGCTGAGAAAGTTGTATTTGGATTCTCCACTGATTTCTATGCTTTTTTTTTTTTTTTTTTTTTTTTTGTGACTAACCTGGAGCATTCTTGTATTCTGCAGAGCCAGAGGCAGAGGTCGTGGGCGAGGAAAGAGGAGATTTGGACCTGGCAGACGCCCCGGGCGCCCTCCCAAATTCATGCGCATGGAATTAACCAGTGAAAATGGTGAAAAGTGTGAAGAAGGGACACAGGTATATTTTTGGAGATGGAGGGGGAAGAAAATAGCACATGGAAGGTAAACTCTTGACTAAAAGAATTTGGGGCATCAGTGCATACTGAGGGTGTGCTTTGAATGTGCAGATGAGTAATTCTTGGTTTCTAGCTGGAAAACTCTGCCAGGAGAGCACAGTACTTCCCTTCTATAAAACCTGTAAAATCACTTGGATTTCTGCAGCAAGTTTCACTCCAAAGCACTTAGCAGTGAGGTGGTTTTTTGCAGCATTTTAGCAGCCTCCCAAAAGTAATTTAAACAGTAAAACTGTAATAGGAATTTAGGTTCCTGTTTTTCCTTTCTGGAATGTGAGATCAGCCTGCTCTTACAACTGTTAGTGGTGGAATTAAATCAATTTGAGATATGATTCTCTGTGATGTTTTAATATTAACAGAAGGGCTGCCTGTAGACAGGCTTATTGCAAAATGTTCTTTTGCTTGTAGCTGTTGGTTATATGATGCGTTTAAGTAAACAGCTAAATTCTCTGATGCTGACCATGCTTAGGTTACCACTAAGTCCTTTTATGAGAATGACAGGAGGGATCAGTGCCCTGGTTTATGACTTAGCTGAAAGCCAATATCTGGAGTGGTAATTTTCCTCTGGCACCTCACTGGGTCATGGCTCTATGCTGACTCAGAGGGAGGAATGTGTACTCTGCCTGTGAATTCCTGCTGCAATGCCCTAAATGCTGCTTTAGGTGCAGGCAGTGGTGAGCTCACCCTCTCTACTGGCTGACATGACGCATGCCAGCCTGATTTAGACAAATAAACCTAATGCTGCATCCAAACCCTTTGCTCTGGGGAAATGGTGCAGTCCAGTGTGTGAGTGGCCTCTGGACTGGAGGTGACTTGCGTCCTGCCAGTTTGGAGCATGGCCCAGGGCTGGCACATGTCTGTCTGTGCAGTGGGAGAGGGTGATGTCCCAAGCTGTTGGAGGTCTGCTCACCTCGCTAAAGCTGGGTATGAGTTCTGCCTGGCAACGGGAGAGTCAGGGTGCTGAGAGCACAGCTGAGTGTAAGCAAGGTGGAAACTTGCCACCCACACCTGGGCTGGACACTGAGATCGTATATTTTTTACTAAGGGTCTCTTTCTGGTAAGCACTCACAGTTTGTAAGGATGTCATTCCTTGGTTTTCTTCTCCCACACGCACTTTTGTGTTTTGACAGCACCAGCCTTCAGCTGACATAATTCAAGATTAATTCTGGTGCTCTGTTCCCTAGCTTGTGCTTTTAAGTTTCTTCAGTGGCATTACGTGGTGTCAAAAAAGGATCTGTGTGTGTTTTTTCATGTAATAGATTATTCCATTCCAGAAGAGTTGTTGGAACTTACAGGGAGAGAATGTAGATTTTTGGCATGTGCTTCCTGCTCGCAACACCTCCCTTTTATGCTAATGAAAAAGAGGAGGAAAAGCAGCTTTATGTGATACATGCACGTGATATGTGCGGAGCTGGAAACTGGATAAAAAAACCCATAGTGCCCAGTGTGATCACCTGGTTTGTCACTCTCCAGTTCAGCACTCCAGATAGTTTGTTAGAAAGGAGAGGACACTGCAAAATGACACACAATGTTTCAAAGCAACGACAGTTTCCATGAGACAGAAATCCTCTCCTTTCCTGGGACTGCATTAGTCACGTTGGTTAAAGCAGAAATAGTCCTGAGTGCAGAAGAGCCTTCTTGGCTATTGTCTTGGTTTGAAAGACAGGTGTTTGTTAAGAAAGGTAGAAGCCTGTCTTGAAATGGACAGTGTAAACCCCCTCTCTCCAAATTATCATTTTGAAATTAAGGCTGCTCTCAGGCAAAGATATGGGAATAGGAATAACAGTTCTTTACTAGGAAAAGACATTAAATAAAAATACAGTGATACAAAAAAAAACCCAAACACAAAACACTGTCAGAGTCAGAATACAACTTGACACCCCCTCAGTCAGTCAGGGTGTTGGTAGCAGTCCCATTAAATGGTGGCTGCATCCTCCTGCAGTGACAGATGGGGTTCAGTTGAAGCAGTGCTCCTGTAGAAGGGTGCAGTTTTCCTCCAAAGGTCCAGTGATGATGTAGAAGGGTCTGGTTTTCCTCTGGAATCCAGTGGAAAAAGGCTGCTCTGATGTTCCAAATCTCAGATTTTATCTAAGTAGGAAATGCTTGGCTCCTCCCCCTGGGTGGAGCATCTCCCAATGGGGTGATGTAATTTTATCAGTCATGCAGTGGGATTCAATGGCCCATTAACAGCCAGTATCTTCCTGGAGATAAGGATCACTGCCCCACCTGTTTTTAACAGATGGTGATAGAATACATACTATTGGTTACATCCTGCTTTTCAGCCAAGACATTATCTGCCCCTTATTCTATTACCATCTGCATCATACCTAAATCAGTACCCTCTTTAAACTCTTCAATGAAAGCTTACACATGGGTCTCACTTAAGATTAGGTTTCCCTGTGGTACACAACGGGTTTCTCCATCTCTGCATTACCCACCAAGTGTAACCAGGCCTTTGAGCAAAGACAATTCCACAGATGGGTTTGTCTTTGCCTGAGG
>VZTT01024778.1:1510-11952 GCA_013400855.1 Buphagus erythrorhynchus | reverse complement strand
ATACACGGAGTCAGATGGACAATGACGTCCTTCCTAATTTTTACTGTGCTTAATGGCATGTGACTTGGCACATGTTTAGTACACATGAATACTGTCCTTTCATTTTCTAGCCTTTCTTATTTCTCACTTTATTCCTTACCTTCCTATTTTTCATCACCTTCTCCTATGCTTTTAAGCTCAGTACAGCTATTCAATATATCTCACGGTCCCAGTCACTTCAGACAGGATAAATTCACTCTAAGCTGTGCATTAACCTGCCATCTCCAGGCACACAAGTGCTTGCCTAGCTGGGGCTGTGAAAAGCACTAGTGCAGTGTGGATGTAGACTAAATTTAGGAGGATAATCCTTGATCTCTCCCACAGCTGTTACTGATAGAGAGACACATTTTCTTGTTATTCTGACAATATTTGTTGCAACTGATTATTGCACAGAACCATGGAGTGTCTGCTTCCAAATTCAGACACTGGCATTATAAAAGTATGAAAAGAAATATAATTTTTGTGGAACGCTCTCATGTGCGCTAAGAGATGTGTTCAGTCTGAGGAGCTGGTCACACATCCACTTCCTTCATTTATCTCTATCCTTATTCTACCCAAGTTTCATCCTGTTCTCAAGATGTTTATTATTTTCCATGTGGGGAAATTCAAGTCCTTTGGACTCTCCCAATGCTGTCTTTCTTTTATTCCTCCCTTTGTTCTTTCATTTTTTCTTTTATTTGTCTGTTTATTCATTCCTTTCTTTCTTGGCTGTGTAAACTGCAAGATCACATTTCATGAACAAAATAAATTTGAAAAGTAGTGGCATTCAGGATTTTCCCTGATTTCTTGTTAAGAATATAACCACTATCCTTAATTAGGAATGGAGAAAAGGGAGTTATCCAGAATATCGAAAGGATTTAAAAGTTCTCTATATGGTGCTGATGATTTTCTGTATTCTGTTACATGCCTTCTTAGAAAGTGATTGTTCAATACTTTCTTTAAAGTAAATGTGATGATGTGGTCATTGTCAAAATCAAGACTAGCATCATTAGCATACATGCTACTTGTGCAGATCCAGCTTTTCAAAGTGGACAGATGTCTTCTAGGAGGCTCTAAGTTTCCTAGGTAGAATGAAGCTTCTTGAAATGTTAATATCTGAAAAGTAGTAATTTATTATTTTGAAAAGTAAAACTCTTTGGACTGTTAAAGAAGATTTAGAAATAATTTTGTATCATAGATTGTTCTATCACAGATTCTAACAGCATAGAAAATGAAGGTCTTCAACCACTTGTTCAATTAATACTGATGTCTCCATTGGATGACCATGTGCAGAGAACCCTAAATGGATTAAGATAAAGGAAAGAAAGACAACGTTGTCCTTTTCCTTTGATGGCTCCCAGTTAAATAGAAAGTACTTCTTCAGAAAAAAAAATAAAAACAAACCCATTCTCTATAAACTCATGATGTGAAGCATTCAGAATTTTGGCCTAACAGTTTGAATTGCCTCTGTTTCACTCTACTACACTTTTTTTGGGAAAAAATCACCACTGAGCAATTGGATAGGACTCTGAGAAACCTGGGTGACTTGAAGATATCCCTGATCTTTACAGGGGGTTTAGACTAGAGGATCTTTGGAGGTCCCTTCTACCCCAAAATATACTATGGTTCTATGATCGATGTATCTATGATTCCATGAATCAATTTCATCAGTTTTGAATCTAATTTGGATTTCTTTCTAACAGCACTTGCAATATTGTCTTCTAATTCTTAATTACGGAATGCATTTTAAAGTTCCATTAAATTTTCTGAAATTATTTGAAAATACAAATCTCAAAGAATTCTTAAAGGAAAGCAAGCTGTCATTACTCAACATTGTTGCTATCTCTGTAAAATAAAGGTGTGTTGATAAGGTTTTTTGTTCCCCTCTAAATTATACTTTGAAATAGTGAGTAAATTACTAGAAGGCAGCTGGAGCAAAAAATTCAGCAGTTATCAGTAGGGCTAACAACAGCAAAGACTCTGTCAAGGTTGGAGGTATTTCATATAAAAAATTAACTCTGTACCACTGATAATTTTGGGGTTCTCTGTACATGGTCATCCAATGGGGACACTGGTATTAACTGAACATGTCATTGATAACCTTAATTTTCCATGCTGCTAGAATCTGTGATGCAAAAACATTACAGTTCTATAATCAACCTTCTCTTTTTCCAAGTCTCATCACCAGAACCACAATTTTGGCTCTGAATTGATCAGTTATTTCTTCAATAACACTAATCTCTTTGCTTGTCAGAACATTTTACACCAGGATATATGTTTGCCTGTGCATGTTCTGCATTCCAAGTTCTGTAATGTGTAATTTAGAACTCAGAAATATATAATATATTTCAGACATCAGTTATGTTCAAATCTCAAAGTGCTCTAGGCTTTCATAATATTTTTAAGTGTGATTAATTTTATGCTGAGTTTTATCTATTTTTCCACTGGTTTCAAAGTACAGCACCTGTGGCAGGTACCATGTGGGCCTGGAACAGATACTATTTGGAATGATTTCTGCTACAAATGAACCTTTTTCATTGATTTATACAGTCCCTTCTCAAACAATATTTCCCAGAATCTCCCAGCAACTATAAAATGCAGTTCTAATAGAAATAATTAGAAAACACTGATTTAACTAAAAATGAAGGTAATGGTTGTATAGAAATTACTAATACTGAACTTATGAAGTGTATAAATTAGATGTTGCAGCTGAAACTCAGTATGAATCAGTATGAACAAAGAATGGAAGCTCAGTCTTGTACACTCTAGCATAAGTTCTCACTAGGCAATACTCTACCAGTTAAAAAAAGAAAACAACAAAACTCCCTCCAACATCTTAAACCAGCATTTTTTTAACTAAGTATATAAAATTAGTACTATTCCTACAGATTTGAAAATAATGAATTTCGTATCCTTTATCATGTCTTTATTATATCTCAAGGGAGATGGACCAGCAAAAAGGTCACGTATAATTTATCCTGTAGGGAGAAATATTTTTAAACAGTGGAGTTTTTACAGGCAGAATGAAAATAAGGAAAAGGATATTAAGCCGAATTTTAAATATAGTTTTATATAATACACCAGTAAAATCAATGGTATTTGGCAAATATATGTATGTGCATGTGATTGGCTTAAATATATATTCAGGTATTTGGGTGAAAAGTCTCATTTGTGCTTGCCAAAATCTACACCAATCCGAGCTCAGGTAGGTGATGAAGATGGGGGAGCCAGATTTTCCAGGCCAGAAAAGTGGGGCTTATTTTAGACTGGCATAATTTCAAAAGTGACACTACATCAGTGCAAAAAGAATGCTAAAGCAATATGACTAGAGTCAGCATCTCATCTTGGTTATTTCCAATTGAAAAATGTACTGATAACAATGAAAGGGGAAATTGTTTTCCAATTACCAGATTTTTGTGAGCTATCTTATACATATTAATATTTGTAAGTGACCTTGTGCCAAGGTTCTTGAAAACAGACTTCTTTTTTTCATGCTTTTGCAACATCTGGAAATATTACATATTTTCCAGTCTCTTTACTTATTTTATTGTCATGCATAAAAGGCATGTTTGCAAGATCTTCAGTTAGCTATCATGTACAACTTCCACAAAATAAAGAGGCTTCCAGAGAAGAGACGAGGAGATTTGACAGTGAATGTTTGAATCTCAGAAGAATCCCTAGCACTGTAAATATGCCTTCTTTGTGCTTACTCCATGCACATGCATACAACTGGTAATTCCTGCAGCTTTGCAGGAAGGTATTTAGGTTCCCCAGTAAAGACTGGCCCAATTTCTGGAAATCTGTTCATAGTATTAGTCCAAGAGTTAGAAACTGCTCTCCAGACTGCTTTGAAGACAGTGAGCCAGATACATAGCTGAATGCATGCAAGTCTACAGATTTTGAATGATTGCACTTCTTCCCTGAATCAATAATGTAAAATTAATGTTTTGTGTTCCTCAAAAATTCAGAAAATCAGATAGAATTTTAATCCCAGCTCTTATTTATTTAGAAACTCATTTATCATATCTGAAGTTAATTCCATTATTTTCTTTCAGTCACTAAGGAAAAAAAATTACATAGGTAAGAAGTGAGGCATATTAAATTATTTTCAAATTTTGAATGTAGTCAGTTTATCTTCAAATGTAAAGACATTTAGATTATATAAAATATTTGTTAAACAGAAGAGATGGACTTGTCCCTGTAGTTAATTGAGAAGTATTTATCATGCATAATAGATGTATAGGAACTCTGTTGACTAATAAAATAGAAATGCTTCTACAATGCCAAGCTTCTGAGCAACTTTTAAATCATTAAAATTTATTTAAGCTACCACCTCAAAGTGTTACTTCACCAACTGGAATCTTGTGATCTCAGTTATCTTGAGCTTGGGATACAAGGGAGACTATTCATTCATAGGTTAATATTAACAGAAAGCTCAAGAACTGACAATTTGTCTACTATCAATGTTAAAAAATGGTTTGATGACATTGAGTATGCAGTAGTTCCTCTTGCCTTTGGGATTATTCAAATATCAGAACTTAATATCACAGTATAAAAACTCTCTTAGAGCCCCTTGACCAGTTCCTAAAATTCATGCTTACACGTGTGGTGTCTGTGTGAAAGACATTTTATTTTATTTTACGTTTTTTTATTTCAGACCTCTTTTAGCCTGGTTCCAAAGGATGAATGTCTCCTTGCAGCTGGAATGCATTATGTGATTCCTGGAGTCCATCTTCTACATTTAAAAAAATGTTGAAAAATTCAGTTTCTAGTTTTTCAGAAAGCTTCACACTGCAGTAAATAGGAAACTTGCTTAAACTTCATTGAAACTTCTGTCTCTAAGACTGCTTAGGAACACAGAATGCATCTTTTCAGATAGTCCTTCCCCTTTGTAGAGTAAATCCATATTAATTTAAATCTGTCATGCATATTTGAATTGTTAGTCTGATTTATACATTCATATAGGAGGATTTTCTTCTAGGATAAGAAATTTTGAGTTTTGCAGAAATGGTCTGTGGTTTCCAAGTTATGCATATTTCTATATATGGATGTTCTTCTCTATGCTGCTACCTGTGTAGAGTGGGCTGACTCTGTCTGGGTGTCAAAGCTGCTCTCATTCCCCTCCTTCAGCTGGACAGCAGAGATAAAATATAACAAAGGGTTCATGAGTTGAGATATGGAACAGGAGAGATCACTCACCAACTACCATCACAGACAAAACAGGCTCTAATCAGAGATATTAATTGAATTTACTGCTGAGAAAATCAAAGCAGGATAATGAGAAGTAAGATAAAACCTTGAAAACAGCTTCCCCCAACCCATCCCTCCTTCCCAGCTCCACCTCCTTCCTCAGTGGCATAAGGAGACAGGGAATGGGGGTTATGGTCAGTTTATCACACATTGTTTGTACAGCTGTTTGGAGACANCGTGGGTCGCTTTTCCATGGAGTGCAGTCCTTCATGGACAGGCTGATCCAGTGTGAGGTCCCCTCTCTCCACAGGTCTCTCCACAGGTCACAGTCTCCTCTCAGGCATTCACCTGCTCTGGTGTGGTCTCTGCATCCCCCTGGATGTCCATGGGCTGCAGGGAGCAGCTGCCTCCCCATGGACTGCACCAGGGGCTGCAGGGGAATCTCTGCTCTGGCACCAGGAGCACCTCCTGCCCTCCTTCTCCACTGACCTTGGTGTCTGCAGAGCTGCTCCTCTCACTTATTCTCACCCCACCCTTCTCTCTGGCTGCAATTACATCTGTGCAATACTGTTTTGTCTTCTTCTTAAATATGCTATCACAGAGGCATTACCATTGTTTCTAACTGACCCAGCCTTGAGCAGCACATCTGTCTTTGGAGCTGCCTGGAATTGGATTTTCTGGACGTGGAGGAAGCTTCTGGCACCTTCTCACAGAAGCCACCCCTGCATCCCCCACATTTAACAAAGCTTGGCCATGCAAATCCAGTACACTGTGGTACTAAAGTTAATGATATGTATGCAACAGTAAAGGAGGTGTCTAGTGCTTAAGGTTAAGTCCTAAGAATAATTGGAAAACACTGTGTCAGTGACAGAATAGCCTCTCTACTAGAAACAAATTTTTATTTTTGCCTTTATTTTAGGCAGTGTGAAAAGTGATTTTCTTCGAGTTGTAGTTATAAAGTACAAACTTTCCTTGAATGAAATAATTCTTTTTTTGATAATATCCAAACTGGTATATGACTGAAAGAAATATATACCAGAAAAGGCTTAGCTACTTTTCAGGGGTGAAACACATTCCTTCTAAAGGTTAACCAAGATTGCATAATTTTTTTCAATGGGCTGTAGTTAGTCCTATGAGAGGAAAAGATCTGCAGCAAATAGGCAGTATCCAAGATTACAGATCAAATCTGATTAGCTCTGAGTAATTAGTTTGAAATCCTTCTTGGGTTTTATCCATTTGGAAAGAGTTTTCATTTGATTTTGACTAGCTATTACTCATAAATAGGAAAAAAAGGTGATTTTACTGGGAATAAACTTTGCTTAAGAGTAGAAATCATACTGGAATATCTACAGTTTGTAAGTAGTCCTCACTATAATGTTTTTACAACTCTTACAGAATAATTATCAACATCACCTTTCTTCCTCCCTACTCCCATTATATAAAAATGAATATCAGGAAATATTTTGTGCATTCCTTTTATTTACAATGACATAAAAATAAAAATTACTTAGACTTTCAGAATTTATCTTAAATGTTTCTCATACTTTTGTCCTCAATTTGGATAGCCACCTATAGGAAGCTCTTGCCTTTTACAATGACACAGAACATCCCACACATTTTAAAGTGTCTAATTCAAACATTTGAATTTTCCACAAATACACAGTCCAGTCCCTTAATCAGTCCTCAGCCTGATATTCTAAGGCATCTAAGATACTATTGGATGCTAGTGGCCAGCAGCTGAATAAAATCCTTAGTGGTCAATGCAGATATAATGGCCAGGAACGATGAGTCCTATACAGGTGCAAGTAAATTTTTTTTGTAATCTACCAGACTACAAAGAAAAATTGTCCTGTATGTGTTTGAAATTTGAATCTACAGCCTTTACCTGAGTGAAATCTTCATCAAATTACTAATATAAATATTTTTATTTATGCTCTTTACCCCATTTTATTGACATGTGCCAGAGCAATCCCAGCCATGAATGCAGACTGGTAGATCTCATTGCAAGCAGCCCTGCAGAGATGGAGTTGGGGATGAGAGGATGAACCAGCAGTGTGCATTGGCAGCCCAGAAGGACAGCCACATCCTGTATTGCATGGACAGAAGTGTGACCAGCAGGTTGAGGGAGGTGAGTGTGACTCTTTGCTGTGCTCACAAGACTCCATCTGTAGTGCTGTGTCCAGCTCTGGGGTTCCCAGCACAGGAAAGATGTGGGTCTATTGGAGTGAGTCCAGAGGAGAGCCATGGAGGTGCTCAGAGGACTGGAGCACCTCTCTCATGAACACAGGCTGAGAGCTCTGGGATTCTTCAGCATGGAAAAGAAAGGGTCCATGGAGACCTCATTATGGCCTTCCAGTGCTTTAAAAGGGCTTATAAAAATAGTAAAAATATATAAAAATAACTGCCTTTTACGCAGACAGTTAGTGATAGGACAAGGAGGAATCCTTTTAAACTAGAAAGGAGAGATTTAGATTAAATGTTAAGAATAAATTCTTTACCATGAGGATGGTAGGCACTGGAACAGGTTGCCTGGAGAAGTTGTGGATGTTCTATTTCTCAAGGTATTTAAGGACAGGTTGGATGCATTTGAGCAACCTGGACTAGTAAAAGGTGTCCTTTGCCCACGGGGCAGGGCAGTTAGAACTAGATGATCTTTAGGATCTCTTCCAACCTTTCTATTATTCTGCAATTCCATTACATCAGTGGATATACTTTGAGGTTATGCCTCTATTCACAGAAGGAAAGTTTGAAACTCTCCAATGAGCAATAGAACCCTGCCTCGAGCTCTATAGTGTTATTTATTGCTTTCGGCTGCCACGTATGAGCACTGCTTATGGAAATTTTAAAAGTATATATCTCAAACATTTGGTGCAATATTAAGCCAATAGAATGCCTATTACTTTTTCAGAATAGTTTGATGTTTGCAAAAGNNNCTACAGATTTTTTGTTGTTGCTACTGTGGAATGTAACAAACAAGGAATGAATATCATCATTAAATTTCTATGTTAAAATCAAGTTAATATAAAAAAATAACAAAAATAATATAAACTACTCAAAGAAAGGCAAGAAAGAGCTTCACAACTTTTGGAATATTTTTTTTATAAGTTTGCTTTTGAAAACTGCTTTAATCAATTTCTCTGCTCCTAACAGCATTTTTTTAAGCTATAAAAAAAGAAATTCAAATAATTTTTCCCATAAGACAAAGTCTCCTAGGAAAAAATATTGATAAAATACGTATTTGCTTTTACTTCTTTTTCTGGCCAACAAAATGTCATTTTGTACTCTTTATTTAGAAATGCTCATATTGTTATTTTTTACAGAAATATGATTTGCCTGGTGAAAACTATGTGAGATAAGGTTTTTTTATATACTGCTAGTTTTCCAGCCACGGTGATGTGTGCTTCACACACAAACACTGAAAAGTATGTTCTTTGGTTCCTGTTGATGTATATTTTCTTACATCTGATGCTGTTAAGATGTCAGTTTCCACCTGTTGGGGATTTGCACAGTGTTCACCCATCTTTCAGTTCCATATGAACAGGTTTTAGCTCAGAATTTCCTGAGCTCTTGTGAGACAGTAGAGTTCAATTCCAGGAGATGTAATCATTTGGAACAGTAAAACGGGTCTACGCCACTATGCTATCTGGATAATGTGCTGAGGATTTGTCTACCATTGCTGGTTCTTTCCTTTGATATTCATCATTTTTATTGTGTTTTCTTTCTTGAATATAGTTACATTTATTTCATGACCCTTTGGAAATGTGGCATTAATATTAGTTGAAACGGTGCCACCGTAATATGAAAACGGTTTGATTGCTGTTGAAATTCCATTTATTCTTAGCTCCTTTCTTCTAGAACTATTAAAGTCTTATGTGCATAAACTTTGTATAAATGAAAGTTAAGCTGATTGTCATCACGTGGTTATGAATACCATCAGATGCATTTCTTGTTTTTTTATATATTTATTTTTTTAAATAAGAAACACACTCTCTTCAAAGCAAAGCCATTAATATTAAGGTGTAATGAATACAAGTAACTGGGTGAGCAGAGCATATTTTGAAAATATGTTAGAAATAAAGGCTTATAATGGCTTGGTTTTCCTCACTTCCTACTTATATTTTAGTCAGGAAATTACAGAATTTGCTTATTATGTAGGACTTATTTTAACCCTACTGTAACTGAAGTTCTATAAAATATTTTCAATTGGCTAGTATTGCAGTCACAATGAATATAATTACAAATAAGCTGCCTTTTAAAGACATATTCTTTATGAAATTATTAAGGAGGAATCCCGAGTCTTAGCACACTTTCTGGTTTTCACCCAGTTTATAAACTGTGACTCAAAACTACAGTAACAAACCCTCAGTGCAAAACAGAAAAAGACCCAAAAGCAAAGAAAACCAGAGCAGTGATGGTCTAGTGAAGGTGATGGTTTGCACAGAAATCATGGTCAGATAAGAGCTGTCCCACACCTCAAAGTGAAGTCATTACATAGAGAACTCAAGTCACAGAATATCCAGAGTTGATTGGGAGTCACAAGGATTACTGAAGTTCAGGACACCCCCTCAGGANCACCCCCTCAGGAGTCACACCATGAGCCTGGGAGCATTCCAAATCTTCTTTAATCTCTGGCAGGCTTCTGCTGCCATCACTTTCTTGGGGAGCTCTGGAATCTGTTCTGTTAAACACCACAGGGCCCAGTGACAGGGGAACACAGCACAAAACAACAAATGAAGAAGTGCACACATACACATGCACACAAACATAGACATAGTCTGATTTTCCCTTGAATCTGCCCAGAGATAATGGCAGAATTGGACTGTGGTACAATCAAATCCTGAAAAAAAATCTGGCTACATTTTAAATCCTTGCAAATACTCTCTTCACTCACAAACTAGAGCAAAAACCTACATCAAAATGCTGTGAAACCAGAATATTCAGAGGCAGTTCTGTACTTGAACTTTCCTATCCATGTAATGAATATCAATTCCTATCAAGGAGTTAAGAATTTTATCTTCAAGTCCATTTGAAAGCAATTTTTCTCACAAAAATAGTTTCATTTAAGTACTTGGGATGAATAAACGCTGCAGCATCAGACTCTGAAAATGTGAACTTTTGCATTACTAAGCTCATTGAGAAAGATATAATATTCCTTTGAACACAATGTTAACTGTTTTCCTTTTTTTCTCAACAATATAATGAAGTTCTTGTGTCTGTCATAATGTACCCAGTCT
>VZTT01024777.1:1683-70502 GCA_013400855.1 Buphagus erythrorhynchus | reverse complement strand
GTTTATATTTAAAAATACAAAAATATATTTTTTAACTGACTATATTTCAGAGTAGCAGAATCACAGCCCAGGACAACAGCAACCCTGCAAGCAGTGATGGATCCACCACACTCCCCAGCCCAGTGCCCTTCCCACCTCTCAGCAGGAGGAAATGAAAACCACATGGACTGGCCAGGGAAGGGATTGATCAGCTCATCTGGTCCTACCCACCACGCAGCAAAAACTGCTCCCTGCAAGAAATTTCCCAAATTGCTCTATCCAGTCTCACTTACAAAAATCCAAAGCTTTTCTCCTGGGATATGATTTCTCCCTGCAGGAAGCCTTTCATAGCAAGACTTTCCTTTAGAAAATATCTTCATTTCAATTTGCTGCCCCCCCTCTCTCCCCTGCCTGTGTGCATTTGTGAACTATACTAATGAAACAGATTAATACCAAAAAGGAATTACAATTTAGGAATAAATTAGTTTATTTTCCTTTTATCCTCTACCAAAACCCCTCAACATGTCAAAGGAAGTCCGAGTCTCTCTGAAATCTTCCTTTTTAAATTGGTCCCACTGCTCATAATTATACCTCCCCTCTATCCATACAAGTTACTCTGCTTTTCTTTCCCCTTCTCCTTTTTTATGGAGGAGGGAAAGGCAGAGAAAAGAGTAAGAAAGGGTGGGCTAAGGGGAGAGAGGAGAGGGATCCATCCCATCTGATCAGCCTTAATTGCTTCCAACACTCCCCAAGTGTCTGGAAATGAAGGTTATGATACTGGTTATGACATGCCTGATGAATATTCCCAAGTTCATTCCAGATGCAGGATCTGAGTTTATCCAACAATTGGGTTTTCTGCACCAGGAAACAGCTTCCACTTCCCAGAAATACCACGGAGAAAGGCTGAGATGTGGCCAAATTGGGGGCAGCAGCTTGGAGAAAAAAGGACTAAGGGCTCAAATGCTGCTCCAAGGAAATAATGCTTGTTCACAAAAATTGGAAGGGCTGCAAGAGACAAACAAAGCCCCAAATACCTGGGGTTGAGCACATACTGATAAAGGGTGTTAAAAATGCAATGGCTTCCACTGAAAATGTCCCTGAAAAAGCACTAGATGGGAAAACTCTACTCCAACTACCATCCCATTTCCCCAAAGGATTTTCATGTCTGGTGGTGAAAGCTATTCTATAATTTATAACAAAAAAAAATTGGTTATTTTGGGCTTGATCATCACTTCAGCAAATAATGACCCACTGGATGCAAAAGCCTGCTGCTACTTCAGGGTCCCCCCTCTGGGACAGGGACACCTTTCACCAGCCCAGCTTACTCCAAGCCCCATCCAACCTGGCCTTGAACACTTCCAGGGATGGGGAATTACAGGTCATTAAAAGCTGTTCCCATCCCATAGGTGCCCAGCTCAGCATCACTTTTTAAAGGTTTCCACTCCTGTCAGGAGTTTTGCTGGACATCTTCATTCCCTCTTGTTCAAAAACATTCAACCATGTGTGTAAATCCTTGCCACACAAGGATCTGAAGGCCAATGGGAATTCTTTAGGTGGGAGGGCTGCCCCAGGTAGGAAAACCCAACGAGGAAGATATGAGGGAAGCTCACACTGCAGAGGAACTCTCTGCTGGCTTCAGCAGCAAAGTTGAATTCTCACCCTTGTACAGCATGTTCTGATATTTAAAAATATTCAGTCAACTTCCACATCTCCTTTGCCCTTTATTTTTCTGACAGCTTCTCCTGGATGGAAGTTCAGGAAAATCCAAACTGCAACAACAGAGCAAAGAGCCAGGAACCACTGCAGCCTCTGACCCAGGGCCAACTTTGGGGTGTTTTTGTTTAAAACACAACTTTTAGAGAGCTGTAAGAATAAACACAGATTCTAAACTCTCTATCACTTTTTAGAGGTCTAAAAGAAAGCAGTTTTGGAAATAGGAAGTGCATATCCAAAGGGAAAGCTGGAGCACAGGGAGGCTGCCTGCCCTTCCCTGGCTGCATGTCTCCCTTTCTTGGCTGCAAGGAGCAGCAAGGAAGTGATTATAAAGCATTTATTTGCAAAATCACAGCCAGTAAATCCAAGAGCAACAACACCCTCCCTCACACTGCTCAGTCCTTGGTTGGGGGGGAATGAAGGAGAGCTGTAGGTCTGACCAGCAGGCAGGTGCATGGCAGGAGATCTTCACTCCAAAGCTTTTTTTGGGAAGAGTTCAAGCCTATAAAGTGGAATATTCACCCAGGCTGCCCCTTACCTCTGCTGTTTTGAAGCCCTAGAAAATAAAAAGCCTTAGAAAGGCAATGACAGTTGTGGAATGAAAATGCCTGTAAAGGTTAAAAAGAAAAAAAAGGACTGGGCTGTTGAATGAGGAAATGAGTAAGGGAGAGCAAGAGAAAATAAAACAGTACAGAAAAAGCCATCTAAATTCTCCTCCCCTTTCCTGGATACAAATACCATCACAAGAAAACCGTAGGAAGCAAATCTGACTGCTTTGAAAATCACTGAGGTCAAAAGCCCGACAGAAGAAAGGAAAAAGGATTAAACAAAGGGATGATATAATCTATCCAGCTATAATTCAAACCTTCGAGGTATAAATAGCTCCACTACAGGGCTCGAGTCAACCACTAATTTACACTGCAATCAGGAGGGGGAGGCAGATACCCATCCCCACAAGCAGATTAATCCTTAATTGCTCATTTTTGCATTTCTGACACCTTTCTTTGAAGTACCAAAGCTGGTACCATCTCACAAAAGGCGCTGGTGAGCCTGAAAATTGGAGAGATGAGCCTGGCTGCTGCTTGCTGGGGCCCTGTGCACAGTCCCAGATGCTGCTGTGGGTCCTTCATGCACAGAAGAAAGGAGATGGCTCCGATCCATGGGGATAAGAGAGGATCAAAGGCAGCATTTGCCAGTTTGACACAAAGGGAAGCAGGACTCGCACGATGGCTCCTGTTTCACAATGTTTTTCCAAGACTCTAATTGCAGATAAATACTTACTGGGATATTCAAATACTTGTGAGCACTTCAATCACTTCAGAGGCTCTGTAAATCCCTCTAGGAATACTGGTAAGGATGGGGGGTGTGATGTGAGATAAGAGCAGCAGGATCAGCAGGATCATCAGCTGGTGGGGGTGGTGGCTTCCAGGAAGGGACACCCAACCCCTTCTCCAGTGTTGTGTCCTTCCCACTCCATTCAGCTTGATCCACGTGAGGAAGGCAATGGCAGTGATGAAAAGGTAACAGCAGGGGAGTTCCTTCAGTCCCTGCACACATCCTCTATGCAACTGCATCGATTTTTAGGGGAGAAATTCCTTCATCCTTCACCACATTGTCAACTTCTGATGTCTGGTTCAAGAGCACGACCCTTGCTGCTCCTGAGTGTATCCCGTGTTCCCAGGAATGGCTGTGTCCAGACACCCCCTGCCTGTGTCCTGTGGGTTAATTAACCTGTTAATGACCCTCACTGCATCCCAGGCTAGCTGAATTGAATGAAAATATCATCCTAGAACCAGAATCACAGAATGGTTTGGGTTGGAAGGGATGTTCAAGACCACCCACTTCCACCCCCTGCCATGGGCAGGGACACCTTCCACTGTCCCAGGTCACTCCAAACCCCATCCAAGCTGGCCTTGGACACTTCCAGGGATCCAGGGGCACCCTGTGCCAGGGCCTGCCCACCCTCACAGGGAACAATTCCTTCCCAAAATCCCCCCTAATCCTGCCCTCTGGCAGTAGGAAGCCATTCCTCGTTGTCCTGTCACCCCCTCCTTTGCCCAAAGTCCCTCTCCAGCTCTCTTGAAGCCTCTTCAGGCACTGAATCCTCCATTCCCTGCTGCCCACAATGTGGGATCAGCCCAGGGAGCACCCAGGGCATGTCTAGCCTTTCATCCACCAACATCCCCAAAACTTTCAGGGTTGCTATATCCCATATCCCTGCTATTTTTTGCTGATGAGATACAGCATCCCATATAAGAATTCCTATCCTGGAACACACAGGCTTTGTTTAGCCAACAACTTTCTCTTAACACCATCTCATCAGTCACCAACCTCGACTGTACCCAATCTCTGCTACACAAGACTTTGACTTATTCCTTTTGGGAAGCATCCAGCTTGATCCCACTATCAGGGGTGCTTTTTTTTGTGGGTTATTTAATTAGAATGTGCTCCTGGAAACCTTATTGCAGGCTGAGTGTGCAGCTAGTGGGAAGAAAGTCTTCTCAATGATGCATTTTCCTACCAAAATAGAAGCAGCATCTTTAAACATAAACAGATTTCAGCTTCCAGCATGGCAGTCCTGGGGCAGGAGACTGAACCAGCTTTAACTACTGAAATCACACAGGGAAGAATTTGTGAAAAAAAAAAAGAAAGAAAGAAAAAAAAAAAAAAGAAAAAAAAAAAGAAAGTGTGGTTTCTGTATTACAGCAGCTATGTGCTCCAGATGGATTAAATGCCATGTAGGCTGGTGAGAAAAAAAATAACTTTGCTCCTCCCCCGAAACAGAAGTTGGGACAATTCACATCAAAACTGGATCAAGCACAAAGCAAAAGTCGCTAAATGCTTCAGAAGCAGTGAACTGTACCAAATTCAGATGTTAAAGCATCACTGAGGAAAAAATAAAACAACACAACACCCTGTGGTATGAAACTCTGAAAATGTATGTTAAAAATTGTGTAACAGAGAATTTTTCCATATTTTTGCTCCCAAGAATAAAGACTGGGATAAATCAACAGCTGAAAGGGCTGGAAGTCATCTTGCTGTGAGCCTTTGTTAATAAAAATCAGAGTATGGATGAAATCATTCAAGCTGAAAGGAAGAGCAAATGTTTTAAAAGGTATTTTCCTTTGAAAAGGATAAATCTGCCTCACGGTAAAGAGAGGGAGCAAATCAGTTCATGACATTTCTTTCCTTTTGTGACAGGGAAAATTTATTAAAATTATGATTGCTGCATAAGGAAATAAAGTCATTTCATTTCAAGCAAGACACGAAGCACTGAGGAAGGATTTCTTCCCCTGCTAAGGCTCAAACCTCAGGGCTGCCCCCTTGAGATTACAAAGCAGGGATGCCCAGAGCACGGTGTGGGGACCAAATGTGAGGCTGAGCATCCTGCTGGTCATCTGCAGCCCATCACTTCACCAGCATTTCCAATTAAGCCCCTCTTACAGATCCATCATGGACTTCAGCAAGCTGACAGCCCTTCCAAAAGCCCAGAAACAGCCACTTTAAAAACAATGAAAACTCCTGAACACCTGCCTGAGGGATGAACAAACCAGTGTCTAGCAGATATTATCTTTTTTTTTTTTTAATTTAAGGGCAAATAAAATTGAAGCGGGGAGTAGATGTTTTAAAGCAGTTAATGCAGAGCTGGGTTGCCAGCCAACATCTCACTAAAACATCTTCCCAAATGGTTCCTTCCAGGATTCAAAGCACATAAAAATAGAGAAATAGATATTAAATAGGTTTTGATCAAGCCTCTAGCTGCTTGGGAAAAGGACTTTTAACAGATTCACCTCTGAAGCAGAACAGTAGCTGGGAACATCCTCCAGCAAAGCTGACTTTCCACTGATCAGCTGGCTCAAAACCAGTGCCATACTGGGCTTCCCAATTTGTTTTCATGCTGTGGACACCTCTGAGCACCCCAGTGAAATATTTAGTGTCAATGCTGCTCATGGCACCTGAGGAGCAGAAAACTGATTTCCTGTGATCTGTCATCTGAGCAAACAAATCCCCATCCTGCCCAAGGTGTGTCTGAGCTCCAGGACAGCCACACTGAGCCTCTGGGGGAGGTGGAGCAGCACCACAATGTGGCTGTTGAGGTCTCCCTGCCCCACAGGGCACTGCAGGACCAGGGCTCTTCTTCCCTTCCCCAGCAGCTTTTGAAGATGTGGTGACCTGGGGCAGCTGGAGGCACTGACCCACTGCAGTTGGAGTTTCAGGTTGGTTTTTTTTGGCTGTAAATGATGCCTGTAAGGGACACCTGCTCTGGCAGTGTGTAAGCAGAATCCTTGTCCTCTCCACTGAGTGTTCATTCCAAGACAGACTGGGAAGAAAAAAAATCCAGCCAGCACCACCCTTCATGGGGATCCCCAGGTGTTTCAGCCTGCACGTTCCAGTTTGGGGAAGCATTGAAGGGCACAGCTCCAGCCCTTCCAAATCACTTCATTTTTGCTCAGATTTAACTCTTTCCCCCTCACACTGTCCTTGGTCACCACCACCTGTAATTTTGAGTTCATCTTTGGGATGAAGGCAGGGAAACACTGAACATCCCAAACATCCCAGCAAGTGCCTGCTGAACTCCCATCACTTCCACACACCTCAGTCTTCCTACATGGACTAAAACACCAACACAGCGTGAATCCTGACCAACTTCTCTCCTGAAAAACTCAACTCAGCTTCCACATTACTCCACCACCTTTCTACTGCTTAAACCCTTGCACCATTTCCCCCTCCTGCAGAGCTCTCACCTCCCCACAAGTTTTCTCTGCAAGGAGGAACCTTAAATAACTAAACCCAAATGGGCTGCAGCTGCAGAGACCTCCCTGCTCAGTCCCACCTGTACCTCAGAAGCTCAGTTGTCAGTTTAGATGCCATAACATCCACTCATTTTGGGGGAGAAACAGCTACATTTCATTCTCAATACTGATTTGTCTCAAATACAAAGTTTTTTGCAAAATCATGGTCTTTTTCACATGATCTTGTTGATTTAGCAAGCTGGTCTAGTGGAAGGGGTCCCTGCACATGGCAGGGTGTTGGATTACATGGTCTTTAAGGTCTCTTGCAACCCAGAACATTTTATGGAAGCAGCTCATATTAATATTTTTTGTTTGCTTTTTTTTTTTTTAATCAAGGACCAGGTCTAGTTGAATTTTGAACCTACAAACTTCCTCTACAGCAGCAGCAGTTTGACCTTGTGCTTCCTCAAAGCTCAGCCCAAGGTAAGACCTGAGGTTGCCAAGAATCTGCTGAGTGAGGTGCAGCCAAGCTGGGCACCTTCCACAGGGGAAAAAGAGCCATGAAGAGGTAAGACACATCTTTGCTGTAGTATAAACCCCATCTATATTTGAAGTATTTCACTTTAAAGAGTTTCTCCCCTCCTTCCAGCTCTGCAAAGAGAGAATTGCTCACCAAGGCACACAAACCACATCAAATGGAAGCAGGACCCAGCCAAGCAGCTCAGACACAGCCCCCATCCCACAAATGCTCTCTGTAGCAGCAAAACTATGGAATACAGTATTTTCTTCTCTGAATATTGTACATTTCACCTGGTGCACCACCCATTTCCTGCACTACAACTTAGACACTGGACAGAAGCACCTGGGCAAGAGAGGACAGGAGAGGAAGGGAAAATGTCTTGCATATGGATGGGCACCTATAAAATGCATTAAAAATCAAGTTTGGGAATTAAATTCCCTGAGCAATGGTCAACCAAAATCTAGTTTCTCTCTAAAGCTGTCCTCCTCCTCCAGATCACCCTTCCAGATTCCCCAAGCAATAATTTACCTCCTTCCCCAGTGAGCTCATCCCTTGGCTCCACAGGTACCAACTGCACCCTCTCTCACCCCAAGTGTTGTTATATTTCAACAAAGCTCAGAGCAATTGGTGGAGTTTGTTAAGACAAATACCACATTTTGTGTCACAACTGGAGGATTTACGCATCAAAAGCTTGTCTGGCTTCTCCCCCCCTGCAGCCGTTTACCTGCTGCCAGGTATCACTTCCCACAAAACGTACCCACCACAGGTAAAGGATCACAGCCCTTGGAAATACACAAAATTAATGATTTTTCCAGCCTGCCTTATCTCTCTGTGGACATCCACATAGAAAAATCCCCAACCCAAATATGTGCCTGCCCTCAGAATGACTCTGTGGGAAAAGGGAACAGGTCCCTGACCAAGCACCGGCGGTTCTGCACCACAAGGAGATCACCCACGTGTTTAATGCATCACAAATCCATCCAACCACCAACTGGGGCTGCGAGGGGTCCATGTGTCCCTTGCCAAATTCCTGTGTAATTTTCCATTCTTTCTTCTTAATCATTGCATAATCCAGGGAAGATTTGTACAGCAATATTAAAGGAAAAGTCGCTGGTGCAGAGAGAGGAAAACACCGGTGACGGTGCCAGCCTGACAGGGGATTTCCATGCTTTGCTCTTGGAAAGGCCTGATAAGATGGATGTATTTGTTTTAGCTTTCAGCAAGAAACCTCAAGGATATGGATTACAAAATCCTTAAATAACATCACGAGAACTGAGTTCTGGACAAGGAGATAGGAGAAGTTAATGGTGTTAGCAAGCACTGACCTGGCTAATCCCACTGCTGACCTGTGTTCCTGAAACCTGGATGTGCTTTACAGCACATGGTCTTAGGGCAAGACAGTGCAATTCCAATTGTACCACTGCTGGGTGCAATTCCAGAATTTCGTGGATTTTGGTTTGTATCAGCTGGGACCAGGTGTTCTCCTCTGGTCCTTCCACCTCCGGTGTCCTCTGTGCTTGGTACTGTGAAAAAATGTCACCAAAGCAGCTGCACTTGTGTTTTACCAACAAACTCAAAGCACAACTGATTGAATTCCCTCTTCTTTTCTGTTAGAAGAGATCTTAAAGACAACTTAGTTCCATGCTGCTGCCATGGGCAGAGACACTTTCCACTAAACCAGGTTGCTCCAAACCCCATCCAAGCTTGAGCACCTCCAGGGAGGGGGGCAGCCAATCTGCCCAAAATGAAGGACCCGCTTTACTGAAAATGTGGGTCAACTCAACCCTCTCACTGGACCAAATATAATCAAAGCAGGCATGTGTTTGGAGACATCAACATGAAAAATATTTGCTCCTATAGGTGCAGGCCCACCAGTGCCAGCAGTAGCTGTGCTTAGCTGCAATTAACTAATTTAGCATGGCTTGATCTCAGTGGAGACAAGCTGTTGAGGAAGCCCTTAAACTTAGCAAACAAACACCACTAAAAACCCAAACTGACTGCAGCTGCAAGCCTCCTGAAAGCTGAACCTGTGGTTGCTGCACCCTGGCAACGTATTTTTGAGGCACCCACCCTTTTGGTGCAGTTTCCATCTGTTCAGGCAACAGGTACATCAGTTGCTGGTATCGGTTTTTCAGGACTGAATTTCAATAAAAATCGCGTTTCTCAGAAGGATGTGAGAGCAGTTGATGTCTGTGCACTGATAGTTATGCCTAATTAACATAAAAATGAGGTTTTCCTAATCACCTGCAAGAGGAAACCTGCTTGCAGAACAAGCTACTGGGAAAAAAAAAATAAATTACTCCTCAGGGAGGCAGTTGTCAGAAATAAGGTGGAGGGTGGATGTGTTTATTTATACCCAGCAGCTCCAGGTAGGGGCTGCAGGTCCTGACACGCTGCCTGGTGTGGTTTCTGCAAGGAGTTTTCTCTTTCCTGTCCCCATTCCATGCTCAGCTCCAACCTCCTAGTGCTGGAGGTGTATGCTGGGAATGATGGTTTACATTCTGTGCAGCAGTTCCTGCAAATCCCAGAGTATCTTTTAGGATGCAGCAGGCCAGGTCAGCTCACCTCAGCTGTATCAAACTTCATGTAGAAATTTGAAGCTTCACAGGAAAGAGGTGGGGAGAAGTGCCAGTGGGATTTAGGAGCACCACTCACTTGTGATTTCTGGTCTCTAGGCAAACTCTGTGTTTCCAAAAGGTACTTCAAGGATCAGCCTGCACATCAGCAAGTCCCAAAATGTGAGAGCAATCTTTAAAGAGTTCAGAAGCACTGCACTTGGTGATGGCTTTGACCAAAACTGCAAATCTGAGTGGGGAAAAAACCACTTGGCCAATCAAAGCAGAATCCAGCAGGATGAAGCAGTGCAGGGCTGGGATGACTCCTGACCCATCACCTCCTGTCTCATCTCATGAAGTCTGGTCACAACTGCACGTGCCTGGGGAGAAGATGAAGCTGTGGCACTTTTTGGAGGAGCCATCCTTGAGGGAGAGGCTGTGGGACCATGGACAGCCAGTGCTGGAGGGAACCCCTGGAGGGGAGCAGCAGCACCTCGGTGATAAATGAAGTTTCAAGTTACTGCTTGAACAAACACCAGAGGAAGGAGCCAACCGCAATTACTGACTTATCTTGCAGGAAAGACATTTCAGTTATTGTGGGCAGCACCGAAAACAACAGCTCGGTGACGGGCGCTGCTGGGACCGGCGGAGGAAACCACACGTGTCGAGCTCTTCTGCAAATCCACAGGGCACGCCAGCGTGGCTCCCACCTCCAAAAAACTGCTGGCAACACAGCTGGAGGAGCACATGGATGGTGCAGAGGCTGTGCATGGCTTTGGATGGGCTTTGTTGAAACAGGATCTGTGGTTTTAGTGCTCCCCCTCTGAAAAACGCAGCACTCGGCACCGCAGCGGTGTCATGGGACTGGTCCCTCCACACCTCGATGGTTTCTGTCCTTCTGCAGCTCTGGCAGTGTTTTGTACACTCAAATACAGCTCCACACAATGCCAGGACTCCATCACACTGAGCACCTTGCTCTGATTGCTTTCAACACACACTGGTGCTCTTCCCAACCCAGGACCTCACAAATGGTGGGACCATTGATGCTCCACCTATCCCACAGCTGACACCTGATGCTCTGGGGGCAGAAGCTCCCAGAGTTCCATCAAAACCAATTTTTCAGATAATAAATACACTACATAAAGTATAGTAGATGAACATCACAACTTATTTGCCTGAACCTTTTCTACTCTCTACAAAAAGGAAGTAAGAGAATTACAAGCAAATTTTTTAATGCCATCAGATTTAGTCAAATTTAGTCAGGACACCAGATTTAGCATCAATGTAGAATTTAGAATTAAACAAAATACTTGATTTTGTATGGGAAACCTGAACCCAAAATTCCAGTAATTCCTTCCTCACTCTTTCTATTCCTATGAAACACCATAATTTTAAATATTGGATAATTTGAGTCTGCAGCTTGAAGGTTTCTCCAAAACACCAGCTCTTTTTAGAGACAGACTGATGTCACTGCAGCTCATTTGCTTAATTAGTGATTTACAGAAAGATCTCTCTAGGAGAAGGGGGAAACCCTTCAAATGAAAAGCTCCAAGTGCAGAATCAAGAGACCATCCCCAACGACTGTACATAATTTTGGGCCACACTACACCAATCAGCAGCTGTGACTGATGCCATTACACTTCCTAAATACAAAAGTGAACCCTACAAGAGGCCAAGCACAACTGCCCTGAGTTCTCCCTAACAGGAGGACGTTGCTTTTACAAAATCATGCTGGGATGAGCAGAGTGCAGAATAAACACACAAATCCCCACGCTGTTGCACAGCCCTGAAGGAGTTTTCCCCTAATTTCAGCACTTTGTTTTTTATCACTGCAGCCTTCCTTCCCCCAAAGCACTTGGCTTTTGCTGACCACTGCACACAAATCCTTCTCCAAAGGGGTGCTCGGGTACCGTGGAGCACGGGTAGAGGGTTTGCACAGATGTGCACGTTGCAAGAAACAATAATTCATGCAAATCTCTGCTCCAAGCAAATTCCACAGCAGTGCATCTTATCACAAGCCAAACAAAAAGTACGAATACACTGGAGAATGGTAAACCCCCGTGCAAAGAATTTGCTCTTGTTGCAGCTTGAATTTCCCCCTCTCCTTCCAACAGCTCTCTGCTGCTGACACCAAAAACCAAGCAGCCATGAAGTGAACCCGTTAATCAGAAGTGAAAACCCAAACTGTGAGGGGAAGCAAAGCCTCTGTTACAGTAAATATTTGGGAGTCTCTGTGGTGACTCCTAAAGGGGTGAACACTCTCTTTGCTTCAGAAAAAGGAGGCAGACACCAGCAGGGACCATCTCATCCTCCTGATGAAGCCTCCAAGCACAACCACCATGGCAAAAACAACCCAGCAAGGCAAGAATCCAGGTATTAAAGCAGCAGAAAAACTACTTAGAAATCCATTTAACTCTGCTCACATTTGTATTTTCTTCTCCAAGTTTGCACAACAGTTCACTGCTTTTAAATCAGGGATTTTCCTCTGTCTCATCAATCAAGAACTGAGCGCTCTCTTGCCACATTTGGAGATATATCAGCTTTCCATAGAAGCTCAAGATGATGAAAATAAAAAAATAAAATATATTTTTAGTTTGACTTTTTTTCCTTTTTTTTTTTTCTTTTCTTGAGATGGCAAGTTAGAACCTGAATTCCAACCCAACCACTGGGTTTCAGCAGAACAAAAAAATCCCTGTGCTGAGTGCTCTCAAATAAGAGTCATGTCCCTTCCAACTCCGTACCAACAGAGACCTTATTATCCTTTGGGGGAGGAAGTCAGATTTTTTCCACTTAGTTACATTCCCAGGTAGTTCTTAAATAAGATTTCCCTTCCCTCTGTGTTTAAAGGGACACTTTAGCACAAGTTACTGCTTGGCCATAGTGCCATCATTGTGTACTGAACCCCAAAATAGAGCAATGACTGTCAGGCTACTGGCCAGGATGATTTTATTTCAAGGACAGGACAAATGAGAAGATGCCAAAATTAACAGCACCTCTTCCTACCTTAATTATCATCGGTCAATCGTCCACCTGCACGTCATTAGGAGCCCATAAAGGTTCTTCCAGTGCTGCCCCCTGGAAAAAAAAAAACAAATAAACAAAAAAAGCTTTTAGAACCAAAGTGTTAAAATACAGCAACATTTTAGGGAAACAGCGTTTTTACTGCTGCCAGCAAGGCAATTCCAGTTCATTTTTCCAGATGCAAAATGTAGTTTTTCATTATTGCTCAAGCTACAGACACACTTGAAAAAAAATGAAAATAACTTTTAAATACAGAAAGCAAAATTGAGAGTTTCCAGGGTTAAAAGTGCTTTTGGGAAGAGGTGGCAGGTTGGAATTACAGGGCAGCAGCAGCAGCAGTTACAGATGAAGGGACTCTGATATTCCCAGCGTGGCCTGATACATGCACTGCTGTCTGCAAAAAAAGTTTAGGAGGGTCCAGAGCTAGAGGAAATAGATAATTTCTATTGCAGTGAGGGCTCCTCTGAGGGTGTATTTCCCCAGACAGAAGTAGTTTGGGCATTGGGAAAAGCAGTTCTGTGTGTTCATTTACTCCCAGCCCAAGGGAAGGGGACAGAAAGCCACGTGGAGGTCACCAGGATTTCTGGTGGCCACATACCCACGGGACAGCCATCAGCAACGTCCCCAAGCCCAAACCTCTCTGCATACAGACTTTGGCTGTGGGATCAAGTGTGATCCTACAAGGCACAGGCTGGAGACCTGCAGGAATGTCTGTGTTGCTCTCACACTGTTGCACAAACCACCTCCCTGCTTCGGAGCAGAATCCTGGCTCCATCAGCACAGCCACACCACAGGGATCAAGGTCCACTTGCCATGTCCACACTGTTCCTGGCTGTTCCCCAGTTTTACAGGACCAGCCAAGTTATCTCCACTCCCTGCATCTCAGCTCCCCTTCTCAAAATATTTTTTACTCACATCAGCTTTGAGGCAGCAGCAGGGCTCCTTGCAGGAGTCTGCAGAGCCAAGCCCCCAGCTAATCCCATCTTCTGGGACTGCTGCTAAGAAGTACAGAATTACAGACCTGAGGCACTTCTACATTTCGAGTTGAATACATTTAAACCAAATTAATATTTTTTTTCCTCCTGTTGACATCTTTCCTGCCCAGCCTTGGGCAGGATGCGACCCAGCCATCTGCTCTGTGGGTGCCAGGAGCTGTGGAGCTCAGACATAATCCCTGCCTGATCTCCCCATTGTTGTTCATCCTGCTCAAGTGTTGACTCGAGCACTTGTTCAATTAGACAAGTCTCAGCACTGCAATCAGATGGGCGCACAGGGCTGATTTTCTACCTCCACAGAAAAGAAAAAATCTGATTTAGTCGAGTGTGATAGAACCAGGAGCTTCAAAGCAACGAGACCTGGAGATCATGTCTGCTCTGGAGTCTGCCAGAATTGCTGCTTAACCCAAGCAGACCACCAGCAAGTTCCATTGTGAGAGAAGCTGTGAGACAGAGCAGATTAAAAGACATTGGATCTGCCAGGAAGGAGAGCTGGGTTATTTTCCTGATACTTCTTTTTTAAGGGAACTGGAGAACAGCTGAGGCATCTGCTTTCTCTTGTCTCTGGCTCTAAATGAGTGACCCCAGATGTGCCAGACTCGTTGGTATTCCCACATAGCCTTTGCATTTTCTTCTTTATGATCCAACACCTCCCAGGAATGCTGCTGTCCTGGGGCAGAGGGGTCTGAGGGCTACAAGAACTCAATCCAACCTTCAGCCTGTCCTCTCCTCCCTGTGCAGCAGGGGTGAGCCCCTGCCATCCTTCGGTTAGTTCCATGGATTTAAACAAAGCAATACATTTTATGGGACCGAGTCAGGAAGTTGGCATAAGCAAATGAGCTGTCAATATTTTCATCGTCAATTTATTCATTCATTCACAAGGCAGATTCCAAACACAGCTTTGGATGGTGCTAAGTGCAAGAGAATCACAGAATTATGGAATGGTTTGGGTTGGAAGGGACCTCAGGAGATGATCAAGTCCAGTGTTGCTGCCATGGGCAAGGACACCTACCATTACCCCAGGTTGCTCCAAACCTGTCCAACCTGTCCTTGGACATTTCCAGGGATGGGAAGCCCACAATCTCTCTGGGTAAACTGTGCCAGGGCCTCATCACCCTCACAGCCAAGAATTTCTTCCTAATATCCCATCTAAATCTACTCTCCTAAGGAGTTTAAGCTCATTCCCCCTCATCCCATCACTCCACGCTCTTGTCCAAAGTCCCTCTCCAGCTCTGTTTTAGCCTCTCTAGGTGCTGCAAGGTCTCCTCCTCTTCTCCAGCTCCCCTGCTACCACCACCACCATCTGAGAGTTCAAAGGGAATCAGCAATGAAGCCAAGTTTTTCCAAAGCCTGGAGCAAGGCTCACGCAGTGCACGCTCACAGCTCCTGGCAGAACAAGGACATCCCCTGAAAGAGGAGTGTACACAGAGAGGTAACAAAAACCAGCAACTGCACAGACAGAATGAACACAAGAGAGCTTATAAATGTCAATGGCACGTGTTGAGTGGGGTGCAGAGCCGGCTGTGCCTTCAGATGGCTGTAAAAAGGAGCAGGGGGGAACTGGGGATGTGTGACTTGCAGTGACTCACAGCTCTCATTCCTTGTGACAGGTACAGAGCAGGGCACAGGCACTCGAGTATGGCAGAACAGAAACATCTCATGTTGTACACACTCACAGGAGTGTCTTACATGCATTGAGATCCACATCTGTTCTTAGAAATTACTCACTGGCCTCAGAAATCAGTTTCTGAGCAGAGAGGAAGCACGGCCACCACGGGGCAAGTGTGGCATGGAGCTGAGAGTGTCCCAAATTCAGCTCCTACAGCCCCACACAATCCTTTCCACTCCTCTGCTTTTTCCCCACCCCACTGTGCCCCAGTGTCAGCAGTGTAATCCTCCTGCCAGACAACCCTCCCAAAAAGCTGCATCCAAAGGATCTGGTGCCATCGGCTGAGTGTGGAAAGCCATCCCTGCAAGCCACTCAGGAATACCATAATAATTCATAATTATTATTTGTATACCATTTGTATATATTTGGATGAAAGCAATTTAACCTGCTGTTACAGCACACCAATGGTAAGGAAGACACACTGGATTTCCATTCTCCACCACAAAAATTCAGTTTTCTAAGCCTGACAGCATTAGGAAATCTGACACTGACCTGATCCAGGTATTTCTGACAATGCTGCTATACAAAGTTGCTTCAGAAAGAGATTCCAGTAATGAAAGAGACCACTGGACTCAGTGTCAAGTCTCTTCCAGGATGGTCAGAATCATGGAACATTCTGAGCTGGAAGGGACCCATCAGAATCACAAGAGTCCAACTCCCAGACCTGTGCAGAACACCCCAAGGATCCCACCCTGTACCTGAGAGCGTTGTCCAAAAACTTCTCAAACTCAGACAGGCCTGGTGCTGTGACCAGCTTGTCCTGGTTTTGGCTGGGAGAGAGTTAATTTTTGGGATAGAGTTAATTTTCTTCCCAGTAGCTGGTAGAGTGTTTTGGATTTAGGATGGGAGTGATGGTTAGCTTTGGGCATTTCAACAAAGCAACACATTTTATGGGACCGAGTCAGGAAGTTGGCATAAGCAAATGAGCTGTCAATATTTTCATGGTCAATTTATTCCTTCATTCACAAGGCTGACAGATTCCAAACACAGCTTTGGATGATGCTAAGTGCAGGAAAATCACAGAATTTCACAGGTGATGGAGACCATGTCAGACTAAGTTGGAACAAGGTGATCTTTAAGGTCCCTTCCAACCCAAACTAGTTTGTGATTCTATGGAAAAAAATTCACATATTTCTTTTATTAAAATGAGAAATACAAGGTTACATTCTGAGAGGGTTTTTTTTGGAAGAACCCTGCTGAGAAAGTGCTCTGGGAATTCAGATGACGACAGCAGTTCTGTTAATCTGGAATATTAATGGCATAAAACATTACACACACAAATGCTCAAGATCAGGGGTTGGCAAAGGTGGCCCACAGTTCTAGGAGTCCTCCATCCATTATTAAAATAATTAAAATAAAGGAAGGCAGGTATTAGTTGGCTAGACAGCCCCAAATCCCACTGCCCGTTAATCCACCTGAAACCCAAGTGTATCAAGGCAAATTAAAGCTGCCTTTAATCCATGCAAATCTCAGCCCAGGAATCCTTTATTCTCTTACCTCCTGCCACGAGCTTAGCCCTGCCCTGCACCCCATTCATGCTGCCAGAGCAAAACAACACAAACCTCCGTATTTCAGTAATAGAAAGAAAGAATTTTGGACCTTTCACACATTTTGGGACGGATGCAGCTTTGTGCTTCATTGGCTGGGTGAGACCAAACCCTGTTCCACCTGTGCTTGCTTTAATCATATGTATCGACACACATAAATTAGGGCAATTTGTGCATAAATTAGGCAGCATCATTATGCTAATTGGGCTGGTATGATTGTGCTGAGAGTGTTTGCAATCTGCCACAGTCCTCTGGGACACTGCTGCCAGGGAGCTGCCTCTGAAAAGGCTGGAGCTCCTCTGGGATCCCTGGGGCAGGCACAGCCCCACAGCGACCCAAACCAAGCCTAAATAACTGAGGAGAAGGGCTGAGGAGAGCTGGTGTGATCTGCTTCCTCTGGAATGCTGGTTTCTGTTCTCTGGTTCCTAAATATCACATCCTAAGCTCCCCCTGATGCACAAAACAGGTTGAGTTACAGGTGGCTGCAGAGAGAGGCTGCTAGAAAAACAACCCCCTGAGGTGTGTGTAAACCAAAAAAAGAGCAGGAGACCCAAATCCCTCACACTTTGCTCTACTAAATTTATGTGAAGAAACAAGTCATCCTCACAAAAACCAGAGCCACTCCACTGTACCTCTTCCAATTCCACCTGAACTACACCACAGGTAGGAATGGTTGCTGGGATCAGGGAGGCATCATAAGAGTAACCTGGTGATCCCTGTCCTAAAAGAACAAAACAACCCTCAATAAAACAATCTTTCCAATTGAATGAGCAAGGATAAAGGAGGAACAAATAAACTACAGTGAATGCTTCTCCTTCTGGAATTGCAGAATATCCAAAGCTAGGGGTACCCAAAAGGATCATTGGGCCCAACTCCTGGCCCTGCACAGGACACCCCAAGAACCACAGCAGAGACTCAGTTAAATCATTAAATCACTATACACAAGTAGGTCTGCCTGGAGTAGGCAACTATCAAGGGATTTTTATTAAGGCCTTCAGAGGCTTTTATCAAAACTTGGATTTCTTTAGCTGTCCCACAGGTATCCTGCAGCCTGCAGGGCTGTGGTTGGTATCCCTGTCCAGAGAATAGCTCTGCTGCTGCTGGTGATGCTGAGCTCCAGCTCCAGGGTGTGGTGTGGTACCACATCTCCCTCCTCCTTATGGACACCATGGGATGCTCCCAAAGTCATCCATCCAGTTTTCCTTCCAAAACTGGTCACTGATTTACCAAATGGGATCATTTGAAAAATCCTCCCTGTGGGACTTGAATTCTATCCCTTCAGAGGAAATTCAAGCTCGGTTTATTCTCCAGGATCCAGCCAGGAGTTTTTCCTCCAACAGACATGCTGGCACTTTGCCTGGCTAAAAAACATAGAGTAGAAGAGCAGCAAGCACTAAGCTACTACTACTAGAAGTGTTAAAAAAAAAATCAACTTTGAGCAAACCATCTGGTAACACTCACTGCGCCACAGGTGAGAGCAAACACAATACGCTCTGTACAGCACCAAAAAATCATCAATGCTCACAGAATAAGGGTGTGAAACACCAAACCAGCCCAGGGACAACCTGGAACAAGTTATCCAGAGAAGCTGAGGCTGCCCCTGGATCCCTGGAAGTGTCCAAGGCCAGGCTGGACAGGGCTTGGAGCAGCCTGGGCTAGTGGAAGGTGTCCCTGGCCATGACAGGGGGTGGAGCAGAATAGTTTTCAATAAAGGTAGGAGGATGAACACTAAAAGGGCAGGGGCACGTGGGAACTGGGAGATGCTCCACAACCAGCAGGAGCAGGGAGCAGAACTGAGCTGTTTCAGCTGCAGGGCCAAAGGAATTAGTGAGATAGAAAGGGAAAAAATCTGCAGCCAGCTTCCTTCTGCTCTTCTGCTGCTCCCCGTGAGCATGAGTGGCTGGATGGTGGCTTTCCCCCCCATCTTTAAGCAGAACTTTCTCTAAGTACTTTAGCAGTGAAAGCAAACTCATCTCTCCCTCTCTGTGATGGAATACGGATACTGGCGTGGGCCAACATCAGCATCTTAACATCCAGTAATACCCAAGCCTCTCTGAACACCCACCATCTTATCAAAACAACAGCTTTAAAACCTCTTCTCTGCACTCTTTGGTGATAATTAGTTATAGTCTGTCACCAGCAGATCAGTTTAGGACTGCAACTAAGCCAAAAGGATATGAAAAGATTTTGTCCAAAGCCTCTCCACACCAAATCAGTTCAAAAAAGGGAAAGACAAAAAACACGAGCTGGCTGCACCAGCAGCTCCAACAGTTTCTGCTGCTCAGAAGGGAAGACAGCAAGATTTAATAAACAAGCTCAATAAAGTTATTCTTCCCTGTTTTATTTCCCCTTAAAGCATCAGCCCAATTTGGTTTTGTTTCCATCACAAACAGCTCCTTTAATCGTTCCTGACGGGAGCACAACGCGGGGCCAGGCGTGCAAAGCCTCCCCCAGCCCCTGCCAGCTCCCAGTTAATGGAGCTGCTCTGCCTCACCACAGCAATTCCTGTAATTCAAGTCTGGCAAACAATTCCTAGGCTGAAAATGGGACAGCATCCAGTCGTTATCTCCTTTCTTGTAGAAAAGAACTAAAAAAAAAAAAAAAAAAAAAACTAACAAAAAAACCAAAAAACCCCAGCATTATTTACTCTACCTGCCTGTTTGCCGTGCTGGCAGTGCCACCACGCAGGTGTGACAGCAACAAATGCTGGCAGCTCTCGCAGTTTTGCCTGTTGATGTCTCTCCTTTCATCCCAGCAAACAGCCTGTCAGAGCTAAGGGAGCAGCTGGGAGCAAGGAAAGCATCCGGCTCTCTGCTGACAGCTGAACAAGCCGGCAGTTTTCAGGAGGAAAAGCTTTCCTACGCTTCTAAACCATGGCAACTCCTTCCAGAGCTGATCTTGAAAGTCTTTTCCAACCTTAATGACTCTATAATTCTAATATTCTATAATTCTAATCTAATTCCTTATGGCCTCACTGGTGTTTCTAACCTCATTCATCTGTACCAATCCACCCAAGGATTTCCACCCCCAAAAAGAAAATAATGTATTAAAGACCAAAAACCCATCAGTTTTCTTGCAGACACATTAATTGTGGACCAATCCCACCCCGGTGCAGGCACCAACCCCAGGCCAAGCGCAGGAACTGTGCACAAATGGAGGTGAAAGGCTTTTGTTTGCAAGGTTTTGCTCACCAGGACACACCTGATAAGAGCCTGCAGCAACACCACACCCCGAGATAAACCCGGCGGGCTCAGCCTCCCAAAGCCAGCTCTGCATCCCGGGCGAGGGGTGGGAAACAAACACCCAAAGAAAACACTCTGTGTGGAACAGGACCATTTCCCTTGGCAAACCTCTCTGCTTCCCTTTCCTCGCCCTCTCTGTGTCAGAGAGGAGAAACCATTCCCTGGCATTTTCTGAGCTACAGTCCAGGTCTGCTCCCATGGATGGGATGCAGGGCTGATGCCTGATCCTGGAGTGGGAGCACCCCATGATCTCCTGGTGCCTGAAAATTCAGACCTTACTGGTTTTTAGATTGGAATGTGCAAAGAGACAGGGTGAAGCTGTTTGAAAAGAGGCATCCTTCACAAATTCAAGTGATACAGCTGGGAAGAAAAGAAATCCTGGGATGCGGAGGTGGCCACTGGCTTTAAGAGGCACATTCTGGGAAGCCAGTGGATGCACAAGTGTATGTGAGAGGCTTTCATTAATGAAGATCTGACAGTCAAACACTGGCATACAGAATCATGGCATGGTTTGGGTTGGAAGGAACCTTAAAGATCATTCAGTCCCACTCCCTGTCAGGGCAGGGACACCTCCCACTGTCCCAGGTTGCTCCAAACCCTGTCCAACCTGGCTTTGGACACTTCCAGGGATCCAGGGGCAGCCACAGCTTCTCTGGGCTCTCTGTGCCCTCAGAGTAAAATACNGGGCACCCTGTGCCAGGCCCTCAGTGCCCTCAGAGTAAAGTAATTTTCCCCAATATCCAGTCTAAACCTACTCTCTGTCAGTTTAAAGATCATTCCCCCTGTCCTGTCCCTCCATCCCTTGCCCAAAGTTCCTCTCCACCTCTCCTGGAGCCTCTTTAGGCACTGGAAGGTGCTGGAAGCCCCTGAGCCTTCCCTCCTCTGGGCTGAACAACCCCAGCTCTCCCAGCCAGTTTCCATGGGAACTCTGGGCCATAGGGATGTAAGCAGATACACAAACAAGCTGTGACCTTACCTGAGCACACCTTGGGAGGGGCACCTTGGTCTTCCCGAGCTCTCAGCGGGGACACCGGAGCTGCCCAACGTGTCCCACACAGGGCAACGTGCAGCCCAGTCACTGAGGTCTCATTTCTAAGCAAAACATTTGCAACCTTTCTATTCCTCTTCCTCTTTTGACTTCCTTAATGCATAAACAAACGTATGAAGGGGGGAAAAAAACCCACTCACACAACCAGTCATCCTCTGCACAGCCTGGGTGTGCTAGGAGCAGCTGGGAAGGGGGAATGGACACGAGGTTTTGGACACTGGGGACATGAGTGGCCACGGGGCAGAACCTCACAAAATGCTTCAAGGACAACTTCCCTGCTCCTGGCTCAAGGCTGGTTTTATTTTTGGGAAGGTGTCTTAATCTGATCCACTCCATGAACAGAGCAGGTGGGACACACACCAAGAGTTTGCAAGAGGCTGTGCTGTATCCTGGACATTTTGGGAGTGAATGAATGCAGTGGAACAGGTTGTCCAGAGAAGCTGTGGCTGCCCCATCCCTGGAAGTGTCCCAGGCCAGGCTGGACAGGGCTTGGAGCAACCTGGGATAGTGGGAGGTGCCCTGCCCATGGCAGGGTGTTGGAATGAGATGGTCTTCAAAGTCCTTCCAACCCAAACCATTCCAGAATTCTATCATTTGTGCTTCCCTAAAAGTTTTGGGAAATAAATCCCATATCCCATCATGCTTTTTGCTTGCCAAATGTCAAACTCAAGGATTTCCATGTCTGACCAAGGGACACATGGGTTGTCCCTAACCCACATCCCACTTGTATTGCCACTCCCTGCTCTGCTCACCAGTGCCAATCACTGTGATGGAAACATCCTTGTTCCTGCCAGGAGAGGTTTCAGTTGGGTTTTCCTGCCCATCATTCCACCAGATCCCAGCCCACAGCCTGCCAAGCCCCAGGCAGAGATTTATCCATTTGAAGACAAACAGGATCTGGTTTTAAGGCAGATCCACATGATGCAGGAATCAAGTGGTGGTTTTGGCTGGGATTTTTGTGCATGAAGGAGGTGGGACAGGCATAGGGAGAGCGAGTGACTGTTCAGGAAGCAACCCAAGGATCAAGCTCCAGTAAGTTATAGCACTGGACAGCAACAGGATATTCTTCATCCCTCCCATGGAAGGATTTCTGAGCTGTGGATATAAATACAGCATTGTTGTAGCCAGGATATTGTGCCTCTCTCCTTCGGGACACAAGATCAGAGCTACAGCAGCTCAAACAGCAATGGCTCCTTTCTGCCTGTCACTGACACTTGGGCTCCTCAGAACCTTTTTTGGTTAGAAAACCAGATAACCCAGATCTGTTATCAGTGCTGATCAGGACACCCCATTACACACCTACATACCCTGTGGCACCTCAACCCCATCCTGCTCCAGCTGAACCTCAAACAAACCCTCAGCAGATGACGACAGTGCAGAGTAAGGCTTTTAACAAAGCTAAACATGAGCAAACAAACAACAAACAAACAAACAAACAAACAAACAAACAAAAAAAACAGAGCAGCAGAGACCAAAGGAAAGTGGGTTTTACTTCTGCCACTGTCACTGCACCACTTCAATGTATTCATGGAAGAGCTTAATCCCTAGGCCTGACCATCAGGCTCTAAATTCACTGTCAAAGTAAAGTCTGTGAATAAATCCACTCAATTTTATAGAAACATAAAATTATTTAGGTTGGAAAATGCCTCTAAGAACTTCAAATTCAACCATTCCCCCATCACTGCAAGGCCACAACCAACCCACATACCCAAATCTTTTAAATTGCTCCAGGGATGGGGACTCCACCATGGCCCTGGGCAGCTGTGCCAGGGCTGGACAACCTTTTCTGTGAAGGAATTTTCCCTAAAATCCCTAAAATTCCCCTAAACCTGGACACAACTCCCCCACACACGCCAGGGGTGTCCCTGTGGTAACTCCAAAGAGGGAAGGGATGGCCACACTGCAGAACCAGGCTGTTCTCTGCTGTGGATTGCTCAGCACTTTGCACCAAACAGTAACTTTGGCTCTACTGTAGCTTTTAGGCTGGATGAAATTCAGAGTTTTGACAATCTCCCTGCCCCACAAACACCAGTGAAGTCTGTGAGGACTCAGAAGACATAAGGATCAGGAGAATTGTGGCACAAACCCTCACGTGCATCAGGTCTGGAAGCATTAAAGGGTGTCGTGACAATACAAAGGGGCCACAGTGCAAATTTCTGGAGGTGCAGCCCTGAAGGAGCCACCTCCTGGTCTACTCCACCCTCATTCCCAAAACCAGCAAAAGATCCAGGACTTGATTTTTTTTCCTGATAGAGGTTTTGATGTTTCTTTTTGGGGGGGGATACAGTGAACAGCAGGATTAAACCTGCAGGACTCATCAAACCAGCAGTGGGATCCTTCCAGCTCTGCATGGGGAGTCCTACCATGGGAATTCTGTAACCTTTGGACGTACTGGAGATGGAAAGTGGAGCCAAAAGTCATGGATGAGACCTCCTCATGGATGGGAAAGCTCTGACTGAGCTGTGGTGGCAGGTGTTGTGTGCAGCTGTGGAGCTTCCCTTTAATCCATCATGGGGATCTCCTGCAGGCTCCAGGTGACCACAGGTCTCTGTTCCCTTTGGGGGTTTCAGTTTTGTTTCACCAGTAAAGACCCTACTCCAACAATAAAATAAGTTTTTTGCTTCTCTGGAAGTCTGCCCATAGCTCTGCATTCTTTGTTTAAAATACAAAATGCTGCTTTTAAAAAAGATTTTTTTTTTTAAATTAAATTTAAAACCACACATTTTTGGTTCAAATTCGTTCAGGTCCTTCCCTCAAGTGAAAGCCAAGTGTCCAGCCAGGACTCTGCCTTCCCACACCAATACTCCTTAGCTACCAGGACTTGTTTGAGATGATTAATTACCTAAACTTTAAAAAAAAAAATTAACAGTGAAGGTGCCAAGTACTCAGACCCTCAACAACACAAGATCCCAGAATAGTTTGGGTTGGAAGGGACCTTAAAGACCATCCCAGCTGCTATGGAGTCAGGGATGGCATCAGAAGATCCTGAGTGTGACAGGTCCATCCTACCAGGAGCAGCAGCTGGAATATGCCAGGCTACAAGGAGACATCAAAATCTAACTCTTGAAGTGCACAGCTGCTCCTCCAAAAATCCTGGATGCTTCACAAGCCTGAAGAAAAACAAAGAAATCCATCTGCCACCTCTTAGGGAAGGTACATGCTCCAGGTAAGGCAGTATCCTGGGAAAAAGGAGGTTAATTTTCTTTTTCTTTTCCCACTATAGCCCTGCAGCAAGAACAAACCCAAATGGTTTTGCCCTAATTTATGCCTGGTTTCCTTACTATCCTAAACCTTCTCTATTCCAAGGAAGGTTTTGCTGCAGAAACTTTTACAGGTGGTAAAATAATAACAATCTGCAGGCAGGGTTGCACTCTGCATGCATGTAAATCAACAGCAAAGCTTCCAGCATTTCCAGGGGACAGGTTTTGCCACAGCTCCAGCTGGGACTAAGCACACCTGTGCTCCCACAATACCACAACAAACCAAACTGGAGATGATCCTTTCTCTGTCTCTGACACCTGAAGCTCTTTTTTGCCTTCTAATAAACAAAATAATGATTTTTGAGTGAATTTGCCTCTGATCTGAACAGCTGTTTCTTCAGTGTTGCTGATACTCACAATAAACTGGAATTTCTCTCTCTGGATGCTGTTTATTCTGGTTGAATTTAGTTAGAAAAGTGCCATAAACTGAGAACAAGTAAATAGAATTGAAGTGCCAAGACGTTATGGGTATCAAATAGTCGGCCTCAAAGAGGAGGAACTTCTGGGATGAATAAAGGTAAAAACTGTGCTCTGAGGGAAATCCCCACTTCCACACAATGAGGAAGCAGATGGGGAGGAAAGACCTTCTTGAGCAGTGCAGAAATGTCCTGGATTATCCCAAATGACACACTGCAGCCATAAAAGCTTTTCAGGGGAGTAAGTGGGTGATGGACACAGACATCCAAAGCTGTTGTTTTCCATTTTAAAAGGAGAGTGAGGGTGGCTTGGAAACCCTACACACTCCTAAGGAGTTAAAAGGTAGCTCTGGAGCCTGGCACAATTAACATTCTGGCAGAGTCTATTTAAATTGCAGGGAAAGTTGAGCTTGTCCAACTGGATAGTCAGACTGCAGGCTCCCCCAAACAGGGCTTTGATTCTCCAACACAACATCCAAAATCCTCTCTGCCTTACATAAAACACATGTGGAATGTGTTGCCCAACACAGCTCAGGGAGAATTCCAGGTATATAAGCATAAACTGGAGGTCATTGCTCTGCCAGGGCTGAGGATTTTTCTGGTAACAGAGAGGAGGACAGGCTGGTCCTGGTGGCAAAGTTGCCTTGAGAAATACTGGCAGCAGCAGCACCTCCCAAGGCAAGGGCAGGAGGGGTTTCACTCAAACACAGCAGTCAGCTACAAAAAACATCAGCAAATATCTGAAAAAAACCCTAAAAGCAAGTAGTTTTTGTGATCCAAACAACCCAACCCAATAGGATTCTTACTATTTCTGCATCCTTGCATTCCCCATGCTGCTCTAACACTCCCAATCATCACCACTGCTTTGACATCTTTTCTTTTCTCAGGTCCACTGCTCTGTCAGCCTGGTTTTAAAATATGCTGCCAGGGTGAAATAAAACCTGACTGTGCTTTTCTCAGCCTGCAAAGGGCAGGCCAGCATGGGGAGGGGAGATCTCCCTGCAGCAAAAGGCGTTAGAGAATCATGGAATGGTTTGGGATGGAAGGCACCTGAAAGATCATCTCATTCCAATCCTTCCACTATCCCAGGCTGCTCCAAGCCTCACCCAGCCTGGCCTTGAACATTCCCAGGGATGGAGCAGCCACAGCTTCTCTGGGCAGCCTGTGCCAGGGCCTCACAATAGAGAATTTCCATTGAAAATGTAATTAAAATCTCTCCTATTTTAAAACCATCCCCCACTTTGTCCTAACATTATCTGTATCTTTAAGTCCCTTTAAGTACTAAAAAGGACTAAAAATTTACTAAAATGCCACCTCCCCTGCACAGACACCATCCATGGAGCTCCCAGTGATTCTGGAGGGGATGACACACCACCCTGTCCCTTGTCCACAGAGCAAGGCTGCAGTTTAAAGCCAGCTTTATTAGACTGAGTCTAGAAAGGAAAGATGGGATCCAGGAGCTGTGGATAAGCAAATTACCGAGCTCTGCTACAGATCAGAGATCCCAGATTAGAACCACAGAATGTCCTGAGTTGGAAGGGACCCAGAAGGATTACTGAGTCCAAAAATGACTGTGCAAAACTGACTGCACGTGGGCAGCTCTGCACACCCCCAAACCCAGCAGTGCAGGCACCACTCCCGAGCTGATGCAGACAGATTTTGGAGCTTTATATCCCACACATTCTGAAAGCACTGCTGATTGACAGGGGCCAGCTCAATGGACTGGCAGGAAGGCCAGGGGAGGAAAAGGCTGAGCACAGGGCTCAGCTTCCCTTCAGACAGCAGAGCAGCACACACCAGCCATGCTGCACAAAAGCTTTTGTTTTACATCTCAAAACCAAGCCACCAGTGCTGCTCCAGGACTGACAAATGCCTGTGCAAGCAGCGGGGCTGAAACCAAAGCAGTGCAAAAACCCAGACTCTGTGGGGTTTGAGACCTGAAAAGAGACTTTTTTTTTAAAGAAATGGGGGTAACACTGCAGCTCAAAGCAAATCCCAGAAGGAAAAGCCTCTCCTGGATGCTGCTGGAGGTCAGAATCCAGTAGGTGACATTTAGTGATGCTGGATGGGGCATGTCCTCATCACCCCAGCACCTCGGTGGTGCTTTCACAGCATCACAGAATGGTTTGGGTCAGAAAGGACCTCAAAGATCCTTTAGTTCCAATCCCCTGCCACGGGCAGGGACTCTGTTTTGGAGAGGAACAGTCTCCCTGAGCTGGGCTGTGCAGTTTCCAGTAGCAACTGTGCTTAATCCAGCCCCGAGACAAAACTGCCAGTGCTCATTCATACCCATGGCACGTGCTGGGCAGACTCTGGGCATGGCCACAACTACTGCATGGGGTTTTTTTTTCCCCTCCCAGTTTAAGCTCATTTAAAAACACTTTTTAAAAGAAAATAAGCATATTTAAGTAAGTTTTATTTTACGAATATAAAATTTTCATAGATGAGGTTGGGATCAGGTTGTGTCTAAAGGGTGCACAAAAGCTTTTCCCTCTGCACGTTTGTTGTACAAAATACTTTTATTCAGTGCTTTATTTTTTATTTTTCACAGAATTGGAGAAATCAACAAAAAAGAAGCTGGTTTGGTGGTGAAATTCTTGATTTTTTAAAAAAAAGAATTATAAGAAAGAAGATAAAAATCGTATTGAATAGGATTAAATCAGCAGTTGCTCTGCCCTGTATTCAGGTCACAGCACCAAAAAGATGCTTGATTGATAAAATAATGATGGGATCACGTCACCTCTTAGGTACTGGCAACAAGGAATGTAAAGACTGAAGCAAAATAAAAAAATAAATATTTTTCTATGAAAGTCTCAGAAGAGGTAAGTCACCAGATACATGGGCTAATAAACCAGGAAGAAATGTCACTGAATTGCTAATGTATCTTTTTGGTAACTTCTTCAAAAAATTTCCTTTTCTGAATTTAATTTGAGGTATGTGGTAGGTGCACAAACACAAATATTTGTCTCTTTTTCTCTTTGGGCATATTTAGCTACCAGCACCAGGTGAGGAAAGGGACTTTGAGCAGCTTTGCAGCATCTCCAAGGACACTGGGGAGAAGGGAGAGCCCGGCTCTCACAGGGTGGGAGGACAGGAGGTGATGGGCAGAAGGTGATTTGGGACATTCAAGGTACAGGGAGAAGCTTTTCTACCATGAGGTCAGTCAAGCTGGGTGCCCAGAGGCTGGGCAATTTCCATCCCTGGAGGTTTTCAAGATGGATAAAGCCCAGGGCACAATCATAGAAGCAAAAAGGTTGGACAAGCCCTCCAAGACCACTGAATGTCCCCAGCACTGCCAAGGCCACCACTAAATCATGTCCCCAAGTGCCATATCCACACAGCTTTTAAACCCCTCCAGGGATGGGGACTCCAGCACTGCCCTGGGAAGCTGTGCCAGGGCTGGACACTCCTTCCCATGAAGAAATATCCAATTTAAGCCTCCCCTGGCACAATCTGAGACTCTCCTCTCCTCCTGTCCCTGTTCCCTGGCAGCAGAGCCTGACCTCCCCTGGCTGTCCCCTCCTGTCAGGTTGTGCAGAGCCAGAAGATCCCTGCAAACACACAAAGACCTGAATCATGGAATTATTTTATTCTGTATAAAAACGTGTGTAAAAAGGAACAGAGGCCCCAACACCTTGTTTGAGAGATAGCCCAATGCCATCATGTTAAAAACCTTCTAGAAAACAACCTGAATCCCCCCTTTTCCACAGCACTCTTCCTGAGTTTCCCCTCCACATTCCAACAGTGCCTGCCCTTTGCCTCCCCAGCCAGCCTGGAGAGATGTTATTCTTCTCACAAAAAAAAAAAACCAAAAAAAACCAAGAGAAAAAAAAAAACCCTTGATTATTTATGCTGCTCTTTGAACAACACAAGCTATTGTCAGGGAGTGTTTTACAGCTCTGAATGTCACATTGAGAGTCTGGTCATGCCAGGAGAAAAGCCTGCCACTGCCATGTCCAGGCATAAATCCCTTTATTCAAGGCACCCGGAGCCCAGAGCTGGGTAAAACCTAAAAGGAAACCGGTGGGTGTGACAGCTGCATTTTGTACAATGACATAAAAAGGAACAGGCAAAGCTGCTTGGGTGTTTTTTTTTTTTAGGAAAAAGGTAGAAGAACTCCAAGGAGCATTATGCAGAGGCAGGTGAGGCTGAGCTTGGGCTGGATGCTGCTCCGGAGGAATTGCACAGAGAAGTGTGGGGGTGAGCAGAGCTGGAGAGCTTCCCAGCAGGACCCAGGCAGCTTTCTGCTGTCGAGAAAACCAGGCTGGCTGGACAAGAAACCCATTTCCTGCCTGATTGTGACTGTGTGAAGGGAAACAGGGCTCTGGAGGCAAACAAAGCCCAACCAATTTCGGCTGCGGAGCGCACCAAAACCATCGAGCCATTAAAAGCCTAAAAGACAAAAAAAGCGTTAAAAAAACCCGGCTTTTTTCCACGGTGTGTTACGTTCCAAGGCAAAACTGGACAGGTTGCAATCTTCCTGTGCCACACCCCAAATGCCAGGTTTCAGGTTACTTCACCCGAGGTACCTGCAGGAATTCGCTCGGAAGCTCGGGCTCTACCGAGCTCTTAGAGCCAACCTTTACTGTGCAGCTCTTCCCAAAGTCCTGCAAAGAAAGCAAGTGTCATTTCCTTCCCCCTCCCACACCCCCGTGCGCCAACGAGGAAGTTATAACCCATGTGAAATAATAAATATGGCCCAGCAAAAAAAGGGAATGTGGGGGGCAGTAGGAAAGGCAGCGTTCCCGTGTTTCTCCAACCTACAGGATCCATCCTTCCAGCCTCCCACTCAGGAAATGGCTTTTCAACGTTGGCCACCAAAGCTCCTCCCAGTTTTGGCATCTCCACCTCTTCTCCCTGCAGAACTTGTTTTAAGCACTGAGGATTTGGGTTTTTTTAAACTGATTTGTGGATATTTGCACTGTAGCCAGCACAGGGACTCACGGTTTTTCCAGTGACTGTCGCACATCTCATGGGTAAATTTACTACCAGCGAACATCCCGGCAGTAATCCTGGATTTATCTCTTGTCTTTCTGATAACTTCCCCAAGGCTGCTCCCTCAAAGCCCAGAAATCCAGTTTGCCACCCTTCACAAGGAACCTCCAGGCGTTTTGGAGAGCTCTATCATTTATCTCCTCCACAATCTCAATTCACCATGAAAATATTTGGTGAAACCCATCAGCAGCTTCCCTGATACAAGTGCAGATACTTTACCACTGCTTCTGCCCACACAATTTTCTCTAACATCCAAAAAAAGAGATGAACTGTGGGGTTTTTAAAACACGACCTTATGGTGCTCAGCACTCCTGTTCCACTTATCTATGAGGTCCCCGTGAATTTTCCCAGCAATGGCCCCGTGCTGCTGCAAAGATCTCCTGATTTATGCAAATACTTGATCTCTTTTCCACCCTTTTTATGAGCAAAGGGTTTCTCTTTTCCTTTGGATGTAGCCTGGTGATTAACTGCACACTGCCACAGCCCTGTGCACTGCAGTCCTTTGCTGAACAGAGCCTTTAGATTTCTGAGGATGAGAAGGATGTCGGGAGTACAGACATCTACAACAAAGAGAGCTACGTGCAAGCATCACCTTCAGACCTTCCTTTTGATGAGATAATGCCTTTTATCCTGGATTTTCAGCAGCAGGAGCAGGGAGAGGGGCTTTGCTGAGGTCACTGGCGAGGCTGGTGGCACAGTGCCATGATCCACAGTGCTGTATCCATCAGGTACCACGGGCTCCTGAGCCAAGGGATGCAGAGATGGAGAGAGAGGCTCTCAACACCAGAAGGGAGTGATCTGCAGCAGGCAGGGAGTGTGGGGAGTGTGCTCAGGGAAGGGCAGGGAGGTACTAAGGACCTGCAGCCTGCAGTTCTCACTGACCACCCTCTGCACCTGCAGAACTCCTGGGATGCAGTTGGGTTATTCCTCATTTCCCAGCAGTGTGAGGAAAGGGAGCCTGGGCTGATCTCAGTAATTCCAGCCAGATCCCAATGCCAAGCACTGCAGGGTTGTGCCCAGGCATTGATCAATGCCATTTTCTGGGCTTTCCAGCAGAAGAAAGGCATAGATCTGTTAAAGCAGCTCCAGAGGAGGCCATGGAGATGCTCCAAGGGCTGGAGCCCCTCTGCTCTGGAGCCAGGCTGGGAGAGCTGGGGGTGCTCACCTGGAAAAGGCTCCAGGGAGAGCTCAGAGCCCCTTGCAGAGCCTAAAGGGGCTCCAGGAGAGCTGGAGGGGGAACTGGGGACAAGGGATGGAGGGACAGGACACAGGGAATGCCTTCCCACTAGTAGAGGAGGGTTAGATGGGATATTGGGAAGGAATTATTCCCTGTGAGGGTGCTGAGCCCTGGCACAGGGTGCCCAGAGAAGCTGTGGCTGCCCCTGGATCCCTGGAAGTGTCCAAGGCCAGGTTGGCTGGGGTTGGAATAACCTGGGCTAGTGGAAGCTGTCCCTGACCTTGACAGGGGCTTGGAACTGGATGGGTTTTAAAGGTTCTTTCCCATTCAAGCCATTCTGTGATTCTGTAACTGGAACCACCCCATGCCCATGCACAGGACAAATGGAAACAGGAGCAGCCACACCTGAGGTTCTGAGACCACCCTGACCTTGGGGTCTGATTAATAATCCCTGAACTCAAAGCCCTTTGATTTGCCCCTGCTCCCAAGTTCTCCTCTCCTACATCAAAGGTGTCCAGAGCAAGCCAGAGGCAGCAACACCACTTAGGGAAGAGCTCCAGTTTCCTTCCAGGCACTCAGGCTGGAGAAATGGAAAGGATTTAAAGCAGATGACAGAGTTGTTAAAAGATGATCCTCTGGTCTTAGTGGTTTGGTGTTTTTAAGCCGTGTGGGATTCAACCCTCCTCAAACAACTCTGGTGACACAGAAATCGCAAGAAGCCTGTGCCTCTTTGAGGGACAGTGCACTACTTCTCCTAATCAAAATATTATTATTGAGCTGATAAAATACTGATCAAGAGATAACCTCATTTTCTCCCACTCAATCCTTCCCCATTGCCACTGGGGTTCATGCTGGCATATGTTATTTTCATGCAGGCAGAAGGAAATGATAGGAAAGCAATTACTGGGCAACGTTTTTAAAAATATAGTAAAATATTTATGAGCAATCTGATTTTTTTCACGCCTGGCTGCTCCATGCACTGGGCCTACAACTCCACCACATCATGGATCCCTTTTCACAACAGACTGGAATCCAGACAGCAGAGCCTCCCAAAATCAGCACTGCTGAACAGTGTGGGTGGTAACTGTGTCCTTAAGAATAGAATCCTATGAGAATCCCAGAATGTTTTGGGTGAGAAGGGACCTTAAGGCCCATCCAGTGCCACCCCCTGCCATGCAGGGACACCTTCCACTACCCCAGGTTGTTCCAAGCCCCATCCAACCCAGCCTTGGACACTGCCAGGGATCCAGGGGCAGCCACAGCTTCTCTAGGCATCCTCTTTCTGCTTTTTTAAGGGATTGATGGATTTGAAACCAACATGAAAGCTAATTTTTTTTTTCCATTTTATCACTAATCCCTGGATCTGACCCACAAATTTGTCCCTGCTCTAAAAATGCAAAATTTTCAGATTCAGTCAAGCAAAACAGAGAAACTATTACACACATGGGAAATCTCAGCATGAACATTTTAAAGTTGTGTTAAGTGACAAGGAGGAGGTTGCTGACTCAAGGTATGTGAATATGGTCAACATAAACATCAGAGCATGAGGTGCCTGTCATGGGGACAATTTTTCGAAAGATAACTGAAGTTCAGCTCCTGTAAGTGTTTAAATTTCAGGTAGGAGGGTTTCTACAGTTAAAAAAAAAAAAATTCCAAATATTCCATGTACAAAATTGACTTGGGTGAACACTGCACTACCCTGGCCCCACGAAGGGATAAAATCTTCATTTTTATGCTTAGAATCAGAGAACCATTAAGGTTGGAAAAGCCCTCTGAAGTCTTTATGAGTCCACTGTTCCCCCAGCAGTGCCACATCCACAGGGCTTTTAGATCCCCAGAGCTGGACCACCCTTTCCATGAAGGAATTTTCCTGATATCCAATCTGTCCCTTCCTTGAGCTGCTGCCTGTCACATGTCCCTTTGAAAAGCTATTTCAACCCAACTCTCCCCACAAGCCTCATAAAAGGATTTCACTGCAACAAATACCACTGCAAAGAACAAGAATGACTTAAAAATCCAAATAAAGCTTTTTTTTTTTTTTTTTTACCATGTAATTGCAAATAACAAACATATCTGTGGTTTACAGATGAGGCAATAAATTAAAGCTACAGTCACAAATCAGACCAGAAAAAGATACTTAAGTCATTCAATCCACCACCCCGGGATGGCTGTGGCCTCATGGGATTCTGCTCAGTTTTGTGAAAGGCTTGGAGCCCTGAATAGAGGAAGTATGACGTTAAGAGCTCTCTCAGAAGTGGTTTTTTTTTATATTTTTATAAAATGAAGCCATCCCTCTGGTGCTACCACAGTGCAGCCTTGTCGGTCTGGCTGGAGAAAAGCAAATGGCCTTTAGCAAATAAGCTTTTTTATTTGTGAGAGGGGCACATCATAAATAAAAAGGAAGTTTGATCCCTGGCAGAATGGTTGTGTGTGTTTCTTCTGTAACCACCCTGTGATAGCTGTGACATTTCACCTTTTATAAAAAGAGACAAGCATTTAATATCTTTTGTGAATCACAGAGGGGTTTGAGTTGGAAGGGACCTTGAAGATCATCTGGTCCCACCCCCTGCCATGGGCAGGGACACCTCCCACATCTCAGGTTTCTCCAAACCCTGTCCAACCTGGTCTGGAACACTTTTTGACTCTTAATTCATGCAAAAATATGCATTTTGAGCCATTAGGAAGTTGAAGACCCCAAAATTTTAACTTCCTTGCTGATTCTTCTGCTCTCAGCAGGCACTGAAGAATAAAAACCAAAAGCCAATCTTTTTTCATGTTTAATTGAGCTGTACCCCTCAACCAATGCATTAGGTGCCTATTTCCATAGCTTTGGTGAGCAGAAGTATTTTAGAAATGGTCACTAAACAAAACAAGTTGAGGGTTTGGGTATTGCAGTGGTTTGGGGATTTAATTTCTGGGGCTTTTTTATATTTTGAGGATAAGAGGAAATGACCTCAAGCTGCACCAGGGGAGGTTTAAATTGAATATGAGGGAAAATTTCTCCATGGAAAGGGTTGTCCAGCCCTGGTACAGCTGCCCAGGGCAGTGATGGATTCATCACTCTTGGGGGGATTTAAAAGCCAAGTGGATGTGGCACTTGGGGACATGGGTTAGTGGTGGCCTTGGCAGTGCTGGGTTAAGGGTTGGATTCAATGATCTTAAAGGCATTTTCCAAACCAAACAATTATATAATTCTGTAATTCTATGAAGGAAAAAAGCCCTGTAACCACAAAGCCATGAACTCTGTACTAGTTTCCATTGCATTTTCAGAACACATGTCAAAAGAGACACGTTTTGGGTGAATTAAAGACATTTTGCCAGAGATGGGTTTGAACAAATACACAGTGAGTGGTTCCTGTCCCTCAGCTGAAGCCCAGCTGGGTGTAGGTCTGTCCAGACAGGTCTGGTTTCAGAGAAGTCCATCCATTAGGATTCTCAGGACTTTCCAACAGGGTATAAGCAGGATAAAACCCTAAAACTTGACTGAATGAGCTTTTTTGGTGATCTGGGCTGTAGCTGGAGCCACATCCCCACACCACAGATGTGACAGCACCACAATAGAATTAATAATTCTCGTAACTCACTCTGAAACCCAAGGACAGCACTGGGAGCCTAAATTAGGAACATGAAAACCATTAACATGACCAATTAACCTCTGCCCCACCCTCCCTGTGCCACATAAAAGCCGACGTAACAATCCCCAAGATAACATTGTGTGTCAGAAATATCACACACAGGAATACAGCCGTGGCTGTGCTTGTTTCCTGACCCGGGAAAGCTGCTATAATTGTAGTGCATTGTGCTCCTGGAGGATTTCAAGTTGGAAGTTGGTTGCCAACAGTCCTGGTTTGCTGGAATTTCCAATCCTAAAACTCTCTGGGTTCCCCAAGCAACAGTGTCAAGGTGCTGCTCTGATCTGGACTGAGCGGTTCAGAAGGGGATTTAATTTTCTTGGTGGAAATAAATCAAGATCATCCCAGGGATATAAAAGCTGGATGTGGAGAAGACAAGCAAATCGAGTAGAATTTGTGTGTTTGCGACTTTTGATGCACATTTAATTGCTAAACCAAAATCATCCCGGCTTTTGGAGGCCTTCCAGCTGAGTCAAGAGGACAGATATTCAGGAGACCATCCCATTTTAAGGAATTTCTTCATGGAAATAGTTGTTAAGCATTGTAGGTGGCTGCCCAGAGAGGTGGTGGAGTCCCCATCCCTGGAGGTGTTCAAGGAATGACTGGACATGGCACTCCATGCCCTGGGTGACAAGGTGGGAATGGGTCACAGGTTGATCTTGGAGATCTTTTCCAACCCAAATGATTCTGTGATTTTTCATTATCTCAGCTATTGCATTACACACAATTTGGAGGTCTGGGTCTCCAGCCTGGCCAGCTTTCAGGGAAATCTCTCACATTCCCAGGAACCACCACACCCTGGAGCACAAGCCCTCAGCCCATGGCATTCTCCCCTCCTGGTGGAAGCCATCCTTGCAAGCAAAACCCCCCAAGCAATCCCCCACCCCTTTCTAGAGAATTTAAACTGCCCAGATGACAATTCTGAGGAGTGTAAAGGATTCCTCTCTCCCAGCAAACCCCAAAGGATGTGGCACCTGACAAACACACAGAATTTTTAAGTCCTGTCTTGATAAGGAGGTTTTATCTCAATGAAGCCTTCTCCAGTCAGTATTCCAAGTACCACCACCACCAGCTTTTAGTTCTAAGTGCTTTTCTACCAAGCCCAGCAAGGTTAAAAGCGACACTTTCTCTCATTTTGGCTCCTTTCCAAAAAAAATGAACAGATGTCAGTGACCCAAAGAGTGCTGGAGAAGAGCTTCTCCAAATCAAAACCAACATTTCTGATGTTCCAGCGATGCTGAAAGCTGTTAGCATCTTAATTTTATCCTTGTGGTGACCTGTGGGCTTAGGCCTCTCCTTAGTTTCATCCTCACTTTCTCTCCATGAAAAGCAATGATTTCCACTTCAATCCCTCCTCCTTCCTTCAGGATTTTTTAAACTACGTAGAGGATTTAATTTTTCGGGGCTATTTCCTTGAAAGCTGGGCTTTTCCCCCTGCCAGTTGTTTGCCAAGGACTCCACAAGGCTCATCCCTAAAGGAAGACCATCCTCCCAGGAATTTTTCAAGGGTGAAGCTCAACACCAGCCAGACCCAGAGCAATAAATACCTCCCTCATTAGTATGCTGAGCCACATTAGTTCTGCTGCTCACAGAGCCAAAGCATCAAAGTGGGGCTGAATCTTCAATTTCACACTTTGCAACGTGATGCATCAGATACTCCCAGATACTCACAAAGAGTTTGAGATGTGTGATGTGCTGCTGGTAAATCTGTTAATGTGAAAGAGGCAGCACGTGCCTCTGAGAGAAGGGGGATGAAGTCATCCTACATAAAACTGGGGTTAAATCAGCGGAAGGACGAAGGGACTGCCCAGCATCACACTCGAGGCTTTGCTAATACCATGACCTCAACTGAGGAGCTGGCAGCATCCTAAAAATCACACACGGATTACCTAAGAAGTAAATGTATTGAATTTTCATCAAAAGTCTCAAGGTCTCTCCACTCAACCTCCCTTCCCCCTCACTGCTACTCAGTTTTCACAGAATTTGGAAGATCTGAAGATTCTGAAGTTTCTCGAACGTGGCTGGAAATGCTCAGAGGTTCTGAAGGTTATTTGGGATGGAGTGGGCTATAAACACAGACTGTGTCCTGTTACTGCTCTCTTGCCTTTAGGAAATGAGTTTTAAGAACACAACACGTTACTCATCATTGCAAGAAAGCTCTGAATGATGCTGTCATGGCTGCAGTTGTACCTGCACTTATCAAATTATTTTTGCACTGAGAACTCTTTGCCCCTATTGAAAACACTATTTCTCAAAGAAGATTACATCAGCCCCAATGATTAGAACAGAGTAAGACCAGCCAAGGCCAGGGAATGTTTTCCTGTATTCAAAGTTGAAGCAAAAAGGTGTCAGGGATGGCAACAGACTCCCAAATACTCCAACTGGCAGCAACATTCCTCAATAGATGTGTAGCATTATGGTTTTAGAGGCTTTGGAGGCATTGCACAGATTAATCACACAAAGTAATGATCTTACAGTGAAGTGCTGAGCTGGAATTAGAGAGATTAATGCTCAGGTCCCAGCTCTCAAAGTTCTCACCCTTGGGGAAGTCATATCAACTCCTGCATCTTGCCTCCCCACAAAACCTCCTTTGAATTACTGATTCCAGAACCTGAGTGAAGATGCCAGAGGGAAAGACCATTCCAAAGGCTTTTTTTATTTTTAATTATTATTTTTTCCTTAATACCCGCTGTGAGGCACTGTCTTGTTTAATTCATGATTCTTTGAAGAAAGATTTGCCATCTTAAGGGAATAAAAACAAGTCTGTGTTATCTTTTTAAAAACATCATGTGTTTCTGCTACTGGTGAAGTCTAGTTCTGAAGAAATACTCACATGGACCTCCCAAAACCAGCAATTTCAGGTAATAATGAGTTTAATGGGACATGGTTACAATGTGTTTGCAAACCCAAAGGTTAGGTCAAGCAAAATTTTGAAGTTAGCAGAGCATTTTTTTGCCCTGAATTCCCACAGAACAGAAGGGCACAGCAAGAAACACTGTCCCATACAGCTTTATGTATTTTGTGACTCCCACTGCTGAATCCCTCAAGACTTTGGTTCTTCTAGAGTTAAAAGTCAGGCTCTTCCTTTAATTTTCCAAGCTCACATCATAGAAAATAAGACATTTAATTGTCAGGATGGATTTCTACACTTGTTACTCCACACCAGCTCACCTGCAACCCCCTGAACGTCCCACATCTGGCACTTCTTTGGTCACATCCCAATTCCTCTATAAACCAAATCCAGGATTTCTTGGAATGTGGCTTTTTCCCATCACCCAAAACACAAAATTCAGGCCAGGTTTTAGTGAGGATGGGAAGAAATGGGAAAGTATGGGAGTGGAAATAGAAAACAAAGTTCAGTCATGCACAAAATGCTTTTATTATTTTTTTATTTTATTTTAATTGAAACTCAGAATTTCTATGAAGAATTTGCCAAGAGACAATTATCTGTGTTTTGGTGGTGACAGCTGTGCCATGCACAGCCCAACAGCCAGGGGTGACAGTCACAACTCTGACACCTCCAACCACAGACACCAAACCCTCCTGCCCACACTGCACCTGAAATTGCACTGGGAGGCCTCAGAAATCCCACAGGATTCCAACCAATCTCCAGCTGCCTTGAAAGAGTAATTAACTGCAATTGCCTTTTTGATTTTATCTCCATTTTCTCAGGTTCTGGGCAATTTGGGAAAGCTCTGTACCTCCAGGTGAGAATGCACACCAGTGCATGCACCTACTTGTCTGGAGCTACCAACTTCCCAGTGGATCTGCTTTTCTCAGGGCCTCCTTGGAGAATGGAACCTGGTGAAGAAGCCCATCCTTTGGGAAATTCTCCTTCTTATCCTGTAAAGTCACTGATAAAAAGAGCTCTGTTCCTGCTGGTGATATGAGCTCAAATCAAGGGAGTGTTCAAGCTCAGCTTGACTCCACTAGACTGCAGCTCTGTGCTTCCCACAAGGTTTTCTGACAAATTGCTCTCACAGCTTTTTAAAAAAAAAAAGATGCTGACCTGGCCCTTGCAGCAAGAAAGAGATTTTCCTTCCTTCTCCACATAAATTTTATAGTTTCCAAAAAAAATAGAAAGAAGGGATTCAGAGAGAGCAATGGGGAACCTCTAGAGAAAAAAAAAGGGGTAAGTTTGACCTGTGTTAAGGAGTAATTGATAGTCCAGACTACAGCTTCATAATTTTCAAAGAACCATAAAATCAGGGGATGGTTTCAGGGAATCCCTAGGCTGGATTGGGCTTGGAGCAACCTGGTCTAGTGGAGGATGTCCCTGTGTTGGAAGCAGATGGTCTCTAAGGTCCCTTGCAATTCAAACCATTTCATGATTCCATGAAAATTCTTGCTCCTGCAGGGAAGGTTCAGCACTTGTTTCATTCAAAAATACATATTGGGTGTAATCAATGGGTTGGAGAAATCCATCCAAAATATTAGAGAGCTGTTTCAATCTGAAAATCTTTCCCAGTTAGTGGAAAATTCAGCTTTGCTCCAAAGTCAGATGAAGTTTCTGAGCCAGCCCAGGCAGGGGTTTGCCCATACACCCCAAGGAGAAAGGCCAAGAATGAGGCATCTGAACACAGCCCTGCCAAAACCTTCCTGGCTTTACCATCCAGAGTTCAAACCCAGACCTCCTGTCCTGCTGTTCACACATGGAAGGGTTTCCAAGAAATGTTTCTTGGCAGTAATCCCAAAAAACCCAGCTTCTGACCCGCTGGTGGGAGCAGGGGTGGCTTCTCTGCACATTTTGAAAGCTGAATTTCCAAAGAAATTCCAGCATTTCTGAACAAGGCCCTTGATTTTCCTGAACAAAACTATTTTTGTGAGCCCAAGGCAGGGCTGGTGGTCTAAGGACCTGGAGGAGATGATCCTGCCCACATTCCCATTCCAGGTTTTGGAATATTGGATTTTTGGAAGGCATCAGGAATGCTTCCCCCCTACCCTTCCTGTAAACCTGCTGGGATCATGAAAATAGTTATGATGGAAAAAACTGAGTGAACCCAGATTTTAGAAGGAATTTCTTGACTATGAGGGTGGGCAGGCCCTGGCACAGGGTGCCCAGAGAAGCTGTGGCTGCCCCTGGATCCCTGGAAGTGTCCAAGGTTGGATGGGGCTTGGAGCAGCCTGGGATGGTGGAAGGTGTCCCTGCCTGTGGCAGGGGGTGGAATGAGATGACCTTTAAAGAACCTTTCCAACCAAATATTCTACAATTCCCACTCATACCCTCTGGGACAGATGGCACCTGTTTGGTAGTGGGTCTGGTCCCACCTCCCACCCTCCTCCTCCCCTTCCTCCAGTAATGCATTTTAAGCCAATTTTGATTCGAGACCACCATGACCTGTACTCAGAGGTGCCACCAGAGCTGGGATGTCCAGGATCCCAAGGTTTCCAATCAGACAAGAAGAATCTTTTAGGATATAATCAACATTTCAGATCTAAATTCAGAAGTTTTCTCACCTGTGCTCTGCAAACACAGGCTCCCTGCTCTACTACTATGCCTGAGCTGGAATAAATGTGTGACATTGCTGAAATAGTTGACAAAAAGAAGACAGTAACTTGTAACAAGTGAGTGTGACCTGTGCAAACAAAGCCCAGAAATCTGAGTGGGCAGCTCTGTGTAGGCTTCATGCATCACTTTTCCCCTCACACAATCTGAATCTCAATGCTCTGGCCCTGTGACACCAATCAGGAAGTGATGGATAATGAAACACAAGCAGAAATGGGTGTACAAGCCCCTCCAGCTCCCATCAGCTGTTCCATAACCCCTGTTTTAGAGAGAGAAAATACACTCAGCCCAAAATGTCTTTCCAATAGCCCACAGGAGTCAAGAGGCTCTGGGTATGATGGACACCTCTGACACTCCATCTCTGAATCCCACCCTACCTGAGGCAGCTGAGCAAGTCCCATGACCTCACTGTGGACTTTGCTGTCTTATTCCAAAAGGACTCTGATGAAGAAGTTGCTGTTTTAACCCAAATTTTAAAAGGAAGGTGCTGAGGGACTATTTCACTTCAGCCAACAGTCACATCCACATGGGGACTGAGCAAGACAAACCACTCACACACAAGCAATTTCTCTGGGACCATTTCACCTGGCCAGTCACAGCAGTGGCCACAGTGATCAGCCCATGGCCACTCCTCTTCCTGTGGCTCCAGGCACATCCTGACAGTCCCAGCAGCTTCAGGATCCCAAGTGGTCACTGAATTCCAACCCCAAAGAGCTCAGAAGCCCTGACAGGCACATCCATGCTCTTGCTTCTCTAAAAAATCCTTTTCTTCTACTAGTAAAAACTTAGAAATAAATGGATTTAGCCTAGTAATGTTTATGCTGAGCATCATACATTAATTACTTCTGAGACTTCAGTCTCATTGAATTTAATCCTTTTCTGGGATCAGCTATGGAGAAAGCAGGCACCAAAGATGAAGTCTTTCTCCTAGGACAGCTGGCAACTTCTCAGTAAATTATAATCACAGAATACCCTGAGTTGGAAGGGACCCACAAGGATCACCCAAGTCCAATTCCTGGCCCTGCACAGGACAACTCTAATTACTGGGATTCATTCAGCTGTTGACCTTAACAGGAGTTTTTCCCAAGTTAAAAAGTGAGGGAAAACAAACCAAACCAACTTAAAAATACAGGTAGCAAAACACAACATGAAATTCAGTCAAGTACAGAGAGGAACACACACAAACAGATCTGAAACTCACTGCTAAATATCACACAGATTCCAAGGGAAGGATTTAGTCAACCCTAAAAGTTAGGATTGGCTTGAGTTTGGCACTGAGGTATCAAATCAGATTTGCAATGAGTTCAAAGAATTTTTATAAGAAACCATAAATGTTTGTGAAGCAGGCAGGGTCAGCAGGACCTTGTGTGGAGGCTTTAAGGAAATATCAAACCACAAATACAAACTACTTCTCCAGACAGGGTGAACCTGTGAAAGCCACAGCAACAAGAAATGCTTTAGGAAAAGAACTTGTTTATACAAATCCCCAGGTTTCACATGCACATCTCCCCTTGCTACTCCAGCAGCACCATCCCAGCACTGAATCCACTTGGGTTGGAACGAGCCCTTCGAAACAACCAACAAGAAATCTTAACAGTAGGGTTTTTATTTTTAATTTTTAAAAGCATTCCTCAATCTTTTCCACAGGTCAGACCACGGGAAGGACTTCGACCAGAAAAACTTCCCACAAACTCCCTGATGGATGCTGGGTTTTAATTCACCAATGTCCTAAGTAACACTTCTTACTCTGGAACCTTCCTTCTTACTCCAAAACCTTCCTTTCCTCAAAAAGACTCTGGGCTTTTTCTTTCCCCCTCCTTTATAAATCACTCATGCAAGAATTCCATGCCCATCTGCACCAAGGTAAGGATATATTTCAGTCTAACACTAATTCAGTATACTTTAGTCTAATACTGGTTTGTCTAGACTAGAAACTAAAGAAAAATTCTCTTCAAAATATTGTAAATATTGATGTCCAAACTCTATTCATGATACAACCCTAAAGTTTCAAAAATTAAAGATTCTTTAAAGTAAATGAAAACATTGTATTTATCCAAGTTTGCACCAAAACAAAGCCAACACCCCCAGTCTAAGAAGACTCTGCTCATTGGGATTGAACAAGGGAAGGATGGAGTGCAGATTTCTCCAGGCAGGATTGAGGGATGTGAATCCATGAGGAAGCTGAACCCTGGGACCTCCCAAGGCTACACCAGCTCCACACCCCAAACACCTCATCCATGCCTCTACTGTACCTTGAGAGGGACGTTCATTCACCTCTTCACCTCCCCAACGTGACAGACAAAGCTTTTTCCAATTAACACCAAACCAGGAGGATGAGGAGTACTCAACCAATCCTTGTTAAGGCTGATGATTATTCTCGATGTGCCCTGGAAGAGAGGAACACCCAGTGAGTGGCTTGTGTCAAGATGAGTGAGTCCTTTCACATGGATCAGCCACATTAAACAAACAGCATTTTTCTGCCCCAAATGCTTGGGTTCTGTCATGGATGACTGAGACTGTCCCAGCCACTAAGAGAGTCTCCATATAAAATAAGTTTATCCAAGTATTCCAAGCTCAGATGGACGAAAACCAGCTTGCAGAAGATGTGGAGATGGTCAAGGAGAAGACTGAAGAGCACAGCTCATGTTTCAGGGAATAACCCAAGTTTACACAGCGTGTTAATACACCAGCAGCTAATAAACAACAAAAAAAATTATTCTTAAATTGTTCTGTTCTGCAGAGAGGACACCAAAGAACACACATCACTTGGCCTGAAGCTGGAAAGATCTCCTTTTCTGCATGATTTTATATCCAAATCTAGACTGCTGCCTTTAAAATGCCCTTATTTTTGGAGAGGAAAGTGAAAGTTTGTGGGCAGGAGCCAGGTACTCATCAGGCCAGCCAGCACTAGTGAGAAGAGAGGACAAACCTCTGGACAGCACAAACTCTTCTGGAGGCCTGGAACAGGGGAAGGTGCCTTCAAAGGCTCCTCTGCTCATGAAAACAGCCCCAAGGTGGAATTAGGAATGTATCAGTTAAAGCATCTACAGGAGTGAGAGTGGCTCCTCTGGAGCTGTGGGTATGCTGGCAAGGAGAGGAAAACAATATTCCATCAGGCTGGGGGAGAGACAAGTGAATTATTCCCTTGGCAACCAGCTTCACAGGACCTGGTTCTCTCCTCAGTTATTCAGCTGCATGTGTTTGGCTCCTCAATTACTTTCTGTAGGACTCCTCCAGTTTTAGATCTCATTTTCAAGTTGGCCACGTCTTCCACGTACTGTGCAAAGCACAAACAGGCAAGGTGCATTTTTTAAGGTGAGGTGAGTCTAAAACAGCTGAAACCACCTATACCGTGGGAACATCTGGCAAAATTCAATGCCCTCCTCAGTGGAGCAAGAGAAAAGCTGCTGCTCTTTGTTCTAATGCTTTATTAGGATGTTATAGCCTCAGAATGAGGAGTGCTCAGAATGAGCACCCAAACCAGCCACCCACAGCAAAGGCAGCAGCAGAAGTGATGCCCAAGAGCTCCAGCAGCAGCTTCCAGGAATCCCTTAAACATCTGAGTGTAGGTGATGGAGACTGCCAGGCTAGAAAGCACCACTGAGAAGGAAAAGTATCCTCCCACCCAACATTCCTGGAAGTGTCCAAGGCCAGGCTGGATGGGGATTGCAGCAACCTGGTTTAGTGGAAGCTGTCCGTGCCACTCGTCTTGGAACTAAACAGTCTTGAAGGTCCTTTCCAACCCAAACCATTCTGTGTTTCTATGGATTTATTTTAGGTTGGAGAAAGGAGATGCTTTCTGCAGGCACAGGGAAGGAGCAGCAGAGCATCTCCTCCCTGGTGGTGCTCCCTGGACATCCACTCCACCACTCTGCATTCCCCAACAAATAACCCAGCCTGCTCAGGGCAATGAGGATTCCCAATCCGGCTCTGCAGCAAAACAGGCTCCCTCTAATTATCCCTCAGCCTGAAGACATCTGAATGGTGGAACAGAAACATGTCAGAGACACAAAATGAGGGAGTGTGAAAACAAGCCTGTCTCCTTTCTCCATTCACACCGCAGGTCCCCAGTGCACGAGGACTCGCTCCTGCCTGAGTCATTCCCAGAAATGCTTCACAACCACTGAGACTTCCCACGCAGGAGGCTTTTTTTGCAAAATTATTTAAAAATGAGAGGGCAGTGAGAGCGACTCTGGGACTGGAAGGAGCAATAGCTGTGATGAGAAGGATCAGTTGTGTCTATGGAGCCTTATTAGAAGTAATTTATATGCAAGTAAAACAAATATCCCCCCCCCGCACTTTTCCAGGAAAACGCTGAATTCCATACTGATTTCCACGCTTTCCAATCTCATTGACTTCAGAGGGATTGCCTGCAGTAGGAATCACCGGGCTGTGGCCTCCCAGCAATAGAATAATCCCTTCATATTCCCCCTTTCAAAAGCCCCATCATCCAACCAGGTGCTGCAGCTCAGGCCCCATGAGCCCAGTCCCAGCCCTGCGGCCACACTTCTCCTCTCCCTGCAAAAACCTGGGGAGGGGGAGAAAGGGAAACAAAAATCTGATGATGGAAATGCCTCGTGGAGCGTGGCTGAGCTGGAGGAGAGAGGCCCAAACCCTCCTTCCACCTAATTAAATCCAGATCCAAAAGCTGTTCCGATCCCAATGCATTAAGTATTTTTGTTAGGAAAGGCAGGGATAAATTAACTCCTAACTCTGACCCTAATCTTTTTTTTCATTGTTGTTTAAATTCTCTCACTTCCTAGGATTTCAGCGTTTCCTTGTGATAAAGAGGAGCTCTGGCCTGCTGGCTCATCTGCTCCTTTTCTCCACAGCATCTGGGCAGATGCTCCCCCCAACCAAGCTCTTAAAAATCACAGGACCTGCTTCTGCATTTACAAACATCGGTGCAAAAGGCAACTGCTGACCCCACTCTTTTGTCACAGCTGTTATGTACAGCACCACCAGCATGCTGGAGAGATGATAATAAATGTTTAATGGTCCAGTAAACACCAAGGGCTTTATCTCCAGCCCATTTCCAAGCCTGATCAAATATAATAATCCTTTGTATGTCTGTCTGCCACTTCCCTGGCCTCCTGTGGGATGGGAAGAGATGGACACGGCTGCTCTATATTCAGACATGATAAATATAGAGAAAAGGGGGTTAGTTATAGGGACATAAATGTTTTTCCTGCTTCCAATCAACTATTTGCTCCCAGAAGGTCAGGACTATCCACCAACCTGTTGGACCTTAACTTCTATATAATACAGAAATGCAGGCAGCACCTGCCTCTAGGATTCAATGCAGCAGTTATAAATAACAGGAATATTACACAGAGGAAGTGGGGAATATGTGGAGGAAGTTGAGAGAAGAATCATTCACTTACAGACTGGGCAGATCAACCACTTCCTCAGATCTGAAATGGAAGATCTATTCCTCCTCCAATTATAGCTGTGGGTCCATTACTCAATATTCCCCCTCTCCATGCAAGTCTTACTTATCTCATAGAGCCTCATCTCTCCCAGATGACACTGTAAATGAGTCATTTGACACATTAAAGTGAAGCAGTTAGGGTTTTATTATGCTATTACACATCACCATGACAAGCTTCCCTAAAGACCTGATCCTAAATCACAGTCCAACTCTGGTTTGGGAAACTGATCCTAAACCACAGTCCAATTCTAGTTTGGGAAACTGATCCTAAACCACAGTCCAACTCTGGTTTGGGAAACTGATCCTGAATCACAGTCCAACTCTGGTTTGGGAAACTGATCCTGAATCACAGTCCAATTCTGGTTTGGGAAACTGATCCTAAACCACAGTCCAATTCTAGTTTGGGAAACTGATCCTGAATCGCAGTCCAATTCTGGTTTGGGAAACTGATCCTGAATCACAGTCCAGTTCTAGTTTGGGAAATTCACACAACCCAGAGATAAACACATGAGAAAAAGCCACAAGGACTCTGCAGGTGAGACCTCCCCCATGTAGGGTTGCACCTATTCAATACAGAGGCTCCAAGAGCCAGACTTGTTCCACAGTTCTCCAGACCATGTTCAAGGCTTGATTTCTTTTTTTCAGCCTCTAAAGGAGCCCCAGAATCAAGCCCTGGCACTGGTGAGGTCTGATACAGCCAAAGCCACCTTATCCCACCAACACCAGCACTTCCTGGCTCAGATGATGGGAGAGACCTGCTTCCCAGTTTGATCTGGTCAAACTGGAGGGTCTTCTAAGGCTGATCCATGCAGAAGAAGAGGGATCAGGGTAGGATTATGTAAACTAAGGCTCGAGGCCAAAATAAAGGAGCCTGGAGGCAGGGCTGTCATCAGGGCGTAGCTCACTGTGCCTCCACACACCAGCCCCTTCCCTCCCTCCCTCCCTGGGACATTTGCACTCAGCCTGGCCAGGAGACTCTTGCAGAGGGTGTTTGAAACTCCCAGAGCTGCCAAAAACTTCCAATTAAAGCCCAGGGAGAGCTCATCATAAATCCACCCCAGTGAACCGCAGCCCTGCTCAGCTGCCTTTCTGGGTGAACCCAAAAATCCTGAAAGCAAAGACCTCCCAGTAATTACACCCAAAAGGTTTCCTGTCTCTGCACGAATCTTTGTTTGCTTTGGTTTTAGTGGTAGATGGGAGCACAGACTACAACTTGTGGGAGATAGGTTATTGCTGCTAAAGCAAAGAGCCTTTTTCCTTCCCCCCCCCCAAACAGATAAAGCATTAAAAATGCTGCTCTGAAACAGCTTGGTCCTGTATTCACAGATGGCAGCAAAAATTAGCATTATTTATCAGTGGCTTTAGTCTCTTTTTAAAAGAAAAGTAATAAAGGAAGACATGCACCTGAATTAAGGCTCCTTGCCTTTTTTTTACAACTAATACTTTAAAATGCAGCAGGGAAAAAGAGCATTTTGCAGAGCTTTAGGAAACCACACTTAAAAAAAAAAACCCAAAAAAAAAACATTTACCCAAGGAGGAGAATGAAAACAAGCAGAACAATAAGAGTCACGGAAGTTTCTCTGAGGAGACAGCTGGGAAGGTGAAAGGAGGAAGCAAGCAAAGAAAACACATAGCATAAAGATAGAAATTAATCCAAAACAGCAGGAGAAGAATTATTAAGCCATTTTACATTCTTACAGCAAAGGAGATGTGATCACACAGTGCTGTTCCATGCCAAATGTAGCTGCATTTGTGCTCAAGTCACACCCCTGCAGAGGGCTCAGCCCAGCCCTGCATCTCCTGAGGACCTTCATCTCAGAATCACAGAGTGGTGGAGGTGAGAAGAAACTTCTGGAGATTGTCTGGTCCAGCTCCCTGCTCAGCAAGGTCACACAGAGCCAGCTGCCCATGGCTGTAGCCAGAAAAATGCTGAATATCCCCAAAGATGGAGACTCCACAACTTCCCTGTGCCTGTGCTCAGACACCTCCACACCCAAAATGTGTTCCCTGATGTCCAGAGGGACCCTCCTGTGGTCAGTGTGTGCCCGTGGCCCCTTGTCCTGTCCCTGGCCACCAGTGCCAAGAGCCTGGCTCCATCCTCTCTGCACCTCCCTGCAGGTGTTGGTGGACAGGGATGAGACCCTGGAGCCTTCTCTTCTCCAGGCTGAGCAGTGCCAGCTCTGCCAGCCTTTCCTCAGAGATGCTCCAGTCCCCTCACTGGGCTCTCCCCAGTCTGTCCATGTCCCTCTGGTCCTGGGGAGGCAGAACTGGACCCAGTGCTCCAGCTGTGGCCTCACCAGTGCTGAGCAGAGGGGCAGGATCCCCTCCCTGCACCTGCTGGAATTGTTTTGTCTCACACAACCCAGCCCATCACTGTCCCTTTTTTGGGCACATTGCTGCCTCAGGGTGAACTTGATGCCCAGCAGGACCCTTAGGTCTTTTCCTGTTCAGCTCCTTCCCACTGGTGCCTGGGGCTGTGTGAGGAATTGCAGGAAAACAGCAAATGCAGGAAAGAAAAACACTTGTAGGCCTCTACAAAATCTGCTGTCAGACAGGGAAGCTCATCACCAAAGAGCTTAGTTCAGATGAAGGACAAATAAAAAAAGGCACAGAGAGCATCATATGATAAATAGGCATCATTTTCTCCAGCAGTGAAGCCTGTCCTCGCTGTAAGAACTTGCCATTTCCTCCCAGCACAAATGGATTACTCATGGACAGAGAAGTCAGGAACAAAATTAACTCTTGGAGCTCAGCGTGTCCCAGGAGATGAGCTCAATCCCAGTCTGCTCCTTCCTCCACAGCACACAAACCAGGAGCCTGGTGGCCTCTTTCATTGCTTCCATCACCACAATAATTACTTTAATTTTTAGCTTCTTGATTTTGGCAGAGACTCTCTTAAAAGCCGAAGGAAGAACAATTAAATGCGAGAATTAAGTGAAAGAAGGTGCCAACAGGGTTTGGTGTCTGCCCCTCTTCCCTTAAGTGGGGTGGAAGATTAAGTGCTCAGCACATGGGCTCCTGAGAAAGCCTCCAAAGGGAGGCACCCTCAGAAGAGATCCAAAAAGCCTTTTTCATAATAGAAACCATCTAGAACTTGCCAAAAAACCCCAAATCCTGCAGGACTGGCGGGATGGAGCCTTGGCTTCAGCTCCCACGTGGGCTTAGCAGTACAAATCCACTTCCCACACCCCAGGGAGAGCAACCCAAAGTCTATTCTGTCCTTCCTGTGGTGCTGAGCAGCCAAAATGAGAATCATTCCTCCAGAAAGTACAGAGTGAGCTGATTTATGGACTTACCAAGGAGGGAAGCTCTGATCAGGGCCCTCTTTTCTCAGGGTTTCCATGTGTTCTACATTAGGTATTCATGGACCTGAGCAATCCACAAGCACTCCTGCTGCACATGATGCTGAGAAGAGGGACCAGGACACAATTCCTTCCCTTTTATGTTATCACCTGCTCAGGTTTGATAGGCAAGGAGGGATTCAGCACCTCTGTTCCACACAGCCACACAGTGCTGCAGGTTTCTCACCAGGAATCAAAGCAATGGGAACCCAACACCTGCACCAGCAGCAGCTCAAGAAGCTCCCAGAGTTGCCTGCCCAACAAGCCCAGAATCCTGGGATCACAGTCCTCATCCTAATTTATTTTTTTTAAGAATATAGTCATCAAAAATTGTCTCTTGCTCGAAGGCTAACAGCTGCATGACAGCCACATTCCAAGTTTTCTACTCATTCATGAATTCAAAAGTCATGCTGTGCAGAGGCATCATTAAGTCCAGTTTCCTTATTTTTGAGAACACATGTAATTATCCCCAACTTCAGAGACACAAACTACTCCTGGAGAAGTGACCTGTCAAACAACCAGATGACAGAGACAGCAACAAGAGCCCACTCACCCTGCCACTGGTCTCATGTCTAACAAAATAATTGCCTTCCCACCCAGAAATAAAGGTTACAACTACAGAGAGAATGAGTCAAGCCGGAAAGACATATTTTAGAAATGGGAAAAAATGGAACAAAAAAGGTTTTATGAAAACACACCGGCATGTGTAAGGCAGGAGAGAGACCATTTCTGCATTGCACCTTGTTTGCTCATGCTTTGTCTCAGCTGCCAACCACAAATTAAATACCTCAGTTAAAACTCTGCTCATCTGGTACCTTTAATACTCACTTAGTCACTAGAAACTGAACATCTGTTTTGCTTTGAGGCTTTCAGCAGTGACTCAATGTTATCTGCAGTGCTGGACCTCTGAAGATGAGTTTTCCTGAGGTTTTTTTCCCCCCCCCTTCACCCCACTCCTACCAACAGGGCTTCTTGCTTTGGGGAGGAATCAGCTGACAAAGCTGGGTTATAAAATCCTTACAGCTTGAGTTGAGGAGGAAGTGCAGGACACAGAGAATTTCATGCTCAGCTGTGAAGAGCCCAGCTGAGATCTCCACTAGCACATACCTGTGTCCCACAGCTCCCTGGGATCGATACACCTTTGGCTCCCAGGCTCTGGAGGAGCAGCAACCTCCTGCTGTGTTTACAGCCAGCTCGATAAACACAATTAAAATACCTCCAGCAAGCTCCCCCCAGGAATCCCAAAGCTTTATCTGGGATTTAACCTCCGCTGGCTCCGGGCACAGCACACAGAGCTCAGCATCACATCTTCATCAGCAGGGAAGTTCCCGAGGTGGAGGTGTAGCTCCGGGAAGAGGATGGAGCAGCAGGAAATATCCCAGCACCCAGGGACACAATTAACTCACTGACAGGAGACACCAGCATCCTATTAGCAGGGTAGATGCTGTGCCTGCACAAAGGCATGGGAGAAGGACTTCAAGGTTAACATATTCTGAGTGTGTGTGCCAGGGAAGAGCCTGGACATGGTCATCATCTTGTGCTGCTGTAAGAGAAAGGATCTGGGCAGTATCCAAGCCAGCCCATCATTAAAAGTAATTTCCTCACTGTGTGCACAGGGATGATCCTGCTGCTCCTTCAGCGAGTGGGAATTTTCCCTGCAAGGGCATCAGACAAAGCAAATCCACAGATCTTCCCTTCATCTCGCCAAATGGTGGCTATAAAACAGGCCCAGGTGTCAGAAAGGGTGTTCAGGTTAGCTTTATGGGGTTTCAGAGAAACACAGAATGTCCTGAGCCCAAAGGGAGCCACCCAGGGATAACTGAGCCCAGCTCTTGTTTCACCATTTCCCACCTCAGAGATGGGCACACACAGAATCACCCAGGTTCCAAAGGACCTCCAGGATAACTGAGTCCAATCTGTGACCCATCACCACCCTGTCAACCAGACAGAGCACTGAGTGCCACATCCAGTCTTTCCTTAAGCACCTCCAGGGACAGAGATCCCACCACCTCCCCAGGCAGCCCAGTCCAGTGTATTATCACCTTTTCTATGAAGAATTTCCTCCTAATGACCAACCTGAACCTCCATTGGAGCAGCTTGGGACTATAAGGGGTTCACTCAAAGGGTTTTATGACCCACTTCACCCTTACATACAGATAAAGGGCACTGACATTGAGGATTCGGATGTTAACCTGAAGGGAGATAAAGGTTCAAAGGGAAATCTGAGAAAATCCCTACTCCTGGCTCCCACCCCAGCACTTGAAAAGGCTTTTCTCTCTTTCAGTAAAATCTTAAAACTGAGTGTGCACAAGGGCAGCCTGACACTGTCCCAGTGAGCACGACAGACCCCACTTGAGATCTGCTTAATTAATACCTCCAACAGCAATCAGCAGCAGGTCTAGGAAGCAAGGTCAGACCCACATCAGTCCACAACATTTTCTCCCCAGAACACCTCCCAGTCTTCAGCACGGACTGTGTCTACCCAGGGATCTTTATATTTTCCTTCCAAGAGTTTATCCAGTCACCTTCCTGATCCATGTCAGTTTTTTAGCATCCTACAGAAAGCAGCAGTACAGCTTGCCCAGAGAAGCTGTGGCTACCCCTGGATCCCTGGAAGTGTCCAAGGCCAGGCTGGATGGGACTTGGAGCACCCTGGGCTAGTGGAAGTTGTCCCTGCCCATGGCAGGGTTTGGAACAAGTTGATTTTTAGGGTCCCTTCCAACACAAACCATTCTGTGCTTAACACGTGGTGGAAATTCTTACAAACACTGAGAGTACAAAGGGGAAGATGTGCTACCAGGACAGTACCATCAACTCCCAAAATTCTGATCCCCAGAGCTCACAAAACTCCTCTGAGTCCTCTCCCCACAGTTTTTACGGTGCTAACACAGACCACAATGAACAAGTGCTGCCATGCAGCTCTCAGGGATTCAAACTGAGCTCCTCATCGGAGCCTCTGCGGGCAGCGAAGCAGCAGAACTGGTTTGGAAAGGAGAAAAGGAAAGAAAACACAGATGACTCTGATAACATGTCTAATTAATAAAGCATAAACGAGACGGGCTGGTTCAGGCTGTGTGTCCCATCTGCTCTGGCTGCAGTTGGGATGGTTCCCATCCCCAGAAGCACCAAAGGTTTCCATGCAGATATTCCCAAAAGCTGACAAGATCAAGATGTGCCTTCAGCACCCCAGCACACATGCTCTGCTCTGGCATTCCTGCACATCCCTATGTTCCTTTCTTTAGGAAAAAAGGGATGAATAATAAAAAATATGAGTGCCCAGCATGCAAAGCATGGTCTAGGACACCAAGGCCATATATCAGAGACCAAACACAAGAGTTTGGTATGAGTTTGCCATAACTTCATAGTCATCAGTCCCCTGTGACCTAACTTACCATTAAAGCTTTACCCCAAAGCAGTTAATACGTTTTATTCTGTTCTGCTTTAAGCAACTCTGCAATCAAGCTGTGTGAATTTTTACAGCATAAATGCTGATTTATAAAGATTTATTTGAGGACCTGACAGCTCCCTAAGGCCAGCAGCTAGAGTTATCATTCTAGAAGTTGAGGTTTGGACAAGGTCTTGATCTTTCTGGTCCTCCTTTAAAAAAAAAAAAAATAAGCAGAGGAGACACACACAGTAGAGTCCCAGTAGTGGGAAACATCCAGATACTCTCCCAAATGTGCACCCAGGCCCTAAAAGCTTCAACAAAAGGAAGAAGAGAGAAACAAAAGGGAGCAACAGGAAACTGGTGGTCAAGCGGTGCCGATAGTCCTGGTGCTTTCTGAGGACAGGCTGACTCATTCTCCCCAGTTAAAAACCCAAAAAACACCAACACCAGCCAGTCTGCTGGAGGTGGGAGTTCATGTTTTTTTCAGGCTTCATTGCTACGGGTGGATTTAATGAAAATGGAAACCTTTCAGGGAGGGTAAATCCTGCAGAGGCAGAGAGGAAGTCACAGTCAGTTCTGGATAAGCTTCTCCTGTATCACTTCATTCATGGCCACACCAGCTGCTGGCACCTGCTCCTGAAAAACCAGCAAGAGTCAGGCCCTAAAAAGATAATCTGTTCTATTTTTTTTTAAAAAACGGGACTGAATGAGCAATGTTCTGTTGGGAAAGTCCACACCACACCTCTCATGGCAGAGAAGAAAGAAACCAGCCTGGTGTTCCAGCCAGCCAAACAGGGAACACCAAGGCTTAACCAGAGGAAAACCTTGAGGAACTTGGATGCAAACAAGCTCATCTCCACCTGAGATGCCAATATCATTCCACTGCCTTCGTGCTCAGGAGCTGTGAACATCATAAAGGTCTGATCTGCACTTGAGGAAGGACCAGGGAGGATGTGCCATGGCAGAAGCATCCCTTGCCCAAGCCACCAGGCTCCAAATGGGACTTCCTTCAACACTGCTACATCCAGCCCCTGTAGCTTGCTCCAGCCTAGCTCCTGTCGCCACACCCCTCAAAATCCCACAGCAATAAACAGTGGGGAGCTACTGCTTGTAAATGAGTTGCCACATCCATGGAGGATAGTCACATATTGCAATGTCAGAGGAACAACAACGTGGTGATGGCGAAACCCTACGGCACGGATTTGTTCTCCAGACTCAGAACTAAGTGCAGACAGTGCATGTGGGTGGCTGGAACTTCATCCCAAGAAAGCCAACCAACACAGGAAGTCTTAGCTGCACTGGAATAGTCAAGATTTCAGGCAAACTACTTAAAAGCAAGCAGTTCTCCTCAGGAAATGGACAATGAGTTGCTGGCAGCATCCTGGAAGCCTTTCCTCTGACAAAGAGCTGGTTACTGAGGAATGGAGCTAACTCAGGTACAGGCACAAAATAAAAGGCAGAAGTTGAACTGGAACTTGCTGACTAAGCTGAGCTGAGCCAGTGGGGCAGGGGAGATCCAGGCAGCAGCCAGTGCTCTGGAACAGGCATGGAAACAAGTTTCCACGGGAGCATGTTGCTTTAAAGTCAGCTGTATGAGATCATCTTGTCCCCTTGAGTATGTTGTTTCCTAATGTTTTGCCCAGACCAAATACAAATGTCAGAAGTGATGGTTGGGTCTGTTGGTTTGGGTTTTTTGGTTTTTTTTTTGGACTGCTTCGAGTCCCCACAGAGCCTGTGGAGGATGAGAATTGTAGACCCTGTTCTGTCTTTCACATTACAAATGCAATTACCTCTGCAGCCTGATTGCAGTGTCTCCTGTCAGAGTGATTCTGCAAGAGGCTGAAAGAACAGCTTGCCTTTCAAAGGGAGTTAGGAACATTCCTGCAAGTCCTTCCATGCCCTGTGGTCACGTGCTGCTGAAATTTAAGAAAAGCATGTGCAGTCCCAAGGGAAGAGCATCCTTTGGAGAAAGCTGTTCTTACAGCCTTCAAAAAAGGATGTGATGAAATGCCCTTGCAGAGTACAAAATTTCCTGGGCAAAAATCTGTTTCTTCTTGCTTTTCAATCTTCTTACCCAGATAATGAAGAAAAAAATTCACTGCAAGATGATTTTGAGGTGGGAGGAACAGTCTAGAGATGGACAGGCTTGTTCTACCTGGATGCAAGAGATGTGGGATTGAGCAAAGCAAGAGATAACCCTAAAGGTCAGTAGGACTCCTCTTTCTAAATGCAGCAAGCATCTTGGATTTGGCTCTTGGATAACTGCAAGTGGAAATTAGCACTACAAGCTAGAAACATCTGGAGATAGGGTGTTAAACAAGACAGTGTTGGCGGGTCACATCTGGTTCTCACATTTTCATTTCAGCCTAACCAGAGGCAGGAGTTAGGCATGCAGGGCACCAAACAGAGCTGGGAATTTGGTGGTGGATGTTCACACATGCCACTGCCACCAGGTGAAAGGTCCCTTTTCCTCCCACCCCAAGCACTCCCAGAACAACCTGTGCCAGGCTCTGTGTCAGCCACAGTGGCTCAGCTCGTTTGCCAGCTTGCCAAAACGCTGGCCAGGACAGGGTGCTGCACCAGAGCGCCGTGTTCACGCCAAGGTAAGCAAGCTGAGCTGCCTTACTCACCACCAGACGTGGTCCAACACGTGCAGAAAGGAGGGAACAGAAAAATAAACTCTCCAAAGCAACACCAGCTCCATCTTACATCAGCTCACCCCTGCCATGAAACAACTCGCCAGCTCTTTGCACCTTCATTTCCTTTTGTCACTGGCACTCCCTCCTCAGCCAAGGACTGATGGAGGGGCCAGTGCTGCTGCACCAGGGCCCCCCAGAACACCCAACCTGGACAAGACAGGGCTTGAACCCCCCAGTTATTAAGCAGGAAGTGGGATTATTAAGTGCAGATGGTAATGGTGAAAGAGGCACAGCTGGCACTAAGGTGGAAGGGAGGTTGGAGGACAGGACTGAAAGAGAGTAGGTTTGGATTGGATATTAGGGAGAAATTATTCCCTGTGAAGGTGGTGAGGCAGTGGCACAGGTTTGTCCAGGCTGTCCCATCCCTGGAAGTGCCCAAGGCCAGGCTGAATGGGGCTTGGACCAAGCTGGGATAGTGGAAGGTGTCCCTGCTCATGGCAGGTCTTTAAATGGGATGGTCTTTAGAGGTCCCTTCCAACCCAAACCATTCTATGATTCTGTGACTAAACCACTGAGCTCAGCCCACAGCACTTGAAATCAAAGATCACAAGGTTTTGCAGATTATTATTAAACAGGGAAGCCCCTGCAGGATGTTTTATTCTAGGAAAAAATTAAAGTTTTGCTTCCTAAGCTGCCCATTACCTAAAGTGGGCTGAATGAGCCCCATTTCTGAGGGAATAAATTCCTTTTGGACCAAGCAATAGGGAACTGGAGTAGGAGGTGGCCAGCATCATCAGGCACATCAGACCTGTCCTCCAAGCAAGAGACTTCAGGCTTTGGGCATGTCAGAAGCCAGCATTTCTCAACAAGCATGGAAGCACTGACTCCTCCTTTTATTTCACATCTATCTCCTTTTCTCTGGGGACAGCAGGCAGCCTGGTGTGACACAATGGGAGTAACCCCAGTCTCCATCAGGCACCAAATCTGGGAGCAAGGCAGGCTTTGATAAATGGGAGGAGGGTGGTGGGAGAAGGAAGGTTCATGGAAGAGAGCTCACAGAAGACAGGAATATTAAAGAGTTTCAACTCTGCAGCCAGGAAACACTTCACAAATAGTCATCTTTGTGCTCAAAGCTGCTGATAAACAACCCTGCCCAGAGGAAAGAAAAAGAACAGATGTGAGAATTAAGTGGGCAAGTATTTGGTATAAGTGTGATTTTGTCTACAAGGACCATTTAGGGGACAGGTTTTCAAAAGCAGAGGATGATTGTGGCTTTAAGGCCAGGTTGGATGGGGCTTGGAGCAACCTGGACCAGTGGAAGGTGTCCCTGCTGGTTGGAATAGATGGTCTTTAAGGTCTTTCTAACCTAAACCATTCCATGAACAGCAGCAACACTTGGGAGCTCTCTGGCACGAAGCTTCTGAGGTGCCTGTCCAACATCGCTGGGCTGTGACAAAATTCAGGACAAACAAGAAGGTTTTTCTCAAGTCATCATTTTTTTTGTTGCTTCCAAAATTGAGACCTGCACGAGCTTAGTGTCTCCATCTGGCACATCTGCAGTGCTGAGTCTCAGGATGCTGCAATTCTGGGTGCTGGGGCACGGGGGGAGAAGGGAGGGTTTGGCAGCTGGAGGCCAAGAGGGAAGGAGGAGACAATCCAAAAAGCAAGTCATGAATTTAGCTCCAGAATAGGATGGACCAAAATTGTGCCCAAAAATAAATTCAAGTGGCTCTTATTAGCAAGAACAGATTTAACCACCACATTCATTTTCAGTTCCTCTCCCCCAAACCATCATTCCCAATGCTCCTCAGGCCTCTTGTTTCTGTCTGGAGGTAAATCCAAGGAGCTCTGCAACCTGGGCATAGCTCAGAGCAGATATTTGGGGTCAGATCTAGGATGGAAATGACTGAAGATGTCTGAAGGGAGAATGTAGTTCAAATGCTTTGAAAGCTTTGGAGTGTTTTATTCAATGTTTTGACTGTTTCAAAGTAAAATCAGGGCCCAGCTTCTAAAATATACATGAAGTAAAACCATCAGCAATGAGAAACATTTATTCTAACATAACATTCAACACCACAGTTTGACAGGATCATTTGGAACTGCACATTAAGTGACCACAGGGAAATTGGGGTAGCCAGAGATGCTTCAGAACTGGCTGAAGAGCCACAAGAGGGTCACTGCAAGAGCTTCCTACAGGAAGGACACAAAATACCATCCTGTCTTTGGCAAAAGCCACTGTTATCTGAGAGCTGGCCCACAATGGAACTTAGTAGCCCAAGTCCAAAAGTGGGCTTGTGCCACAGCACCTGTCAGAGGCCACGCAGCCTCCCAAGGCTTGACAAAGGACTGGTTCTCCAAAAAACCCACCAAAATTCATTAATCCAGTGGCTGAACTTTGAATCTCCCCAGAGCAGAGCCTGCAGGACCTTAAATAAGGATTTTAGTAAGGACAGGGAGAGACACGGAGGCCTGAGTTCTGCATTCCAGTTGCTCCTTTGGGAAGTGGTCACAGCATCCCAAAGGAGCTGAGCTGCCATTTGTCACCTCCAGAGCAAAACAATCCTCCTGGAAATGCCCTGTACCAACAGCCCAGTCCTGCCAGTGAAGACAAAGCTCAAGGAATGCTTGAAGAGATCAGCAACAATTCTTGTAACAGGTAAAATGGAAAAAAGAAAAAAGTGGAAGTGGCAATCCTGTTCCTACCCCTGGGCTCAGGATCTGATGGCAGGGCTGGAAACCTGTTTTGGAGGGGGGGACATGGAATGCACTGCCATGACCATCCAAGGGGCTGGAAACAGCTGAAGTGACACAGAAAGTGTTGGATGTAGGATGGGAGGAGTCACAGCCGTGATGAGCGTGGCAGAGATGACCTTTCCATGTTGGATGGAAAACCCTGGAATAACAGCTGTGCACCTATGGAAGCTGTTACTGCACTACCACCCTTCATTAGTTAATGTCCTTCATTAGTTAATTACTGACATTTCTGCAACTCCACTGCCTTAATGAAGCAGCAGGGGAGGGAGAATTCAACATCAAATATAAAGCAGTGATCTCAGCTGGGCAGGGATACCTTCTGTGGTTCAGCTGGGTGGAATTTCAGGGCTTCAAGAACTCAAATTCCCTTAAATCCATGCCATTTCTCTTGGCCTGTGGGGCACTGAACAGCCCAAAGTGAAATCCCCCTCCACACACATACAGCATAATGAGTTCCCTAAGAAGATGAAACATTAAAAGCTTCAAAACACAATTTTAAAGATTCTCTTCAAAACTGAGCCAAATTGTAGCCAGTGAGATTTGCACAAGAGAAGCTGTGGCTGCCCCTGGATCCCTGAAGCATCCAAGGCCAGGTTGGACGAGGCTTGGAGCACCCAGGGATCGTGGAAGGTGTGCCTGCCCATGGCAGGGGTTGGAACCAGATGGTCTTTAGGGTCCCTTCCAACCCAAACCATTCCATGATTCAGTGATTCTGTGGAACTCTGGAATTCTGGGCAGCAAAAGGCAGGAACTTGTTTTGTGCAGCAGAGACAGTTTAAACTGATTAAACTACAAGCCTGCTGTTCTAGTCTAGTTCTGTTGTGCTGCCCAGAGGCTGCTGTCAGGTCACCTCTAGTGAAGCCACAGCCACCAAGCCAGGTCCCACCTTGCAAGGACCTCTTTCCACAGCAGCTAAACACACTCATCTCCAAAGATCCCACGCTGGGAACTTTGAATCCATCCTACAAAAATAAAAACCATTCCAAATTACCCATGCCAGAGCAGCTGAGCGAGTATTGAGCAACTGCAAAGTTCCTGGCTTCCTAAAGACACTCATGATCTTGCAGGAACTTCAAAAAACCCCCTGAATAAGTCAATTCCTGGGTTTGGATGTGGAGGAGCTCAGTTTTCCCGGCACTGCTGAGGCTTCCTGGCTGTCCAGGAGCCCTGGCTGAAGTTTCCAGCCAGTTATCATCAGACCTGGTGTGGCTCTTCCCTGAAGCACTTTTTCCCCTCAGGACTTTCCACCTCTCCCATCCACTTGTGCACAGAGCTCCTCGTTCTCTGTCCACCAGTCAAACAAGTGCAATTGTCAGAGGACAAATTCAGTTTCTCAGCCTTGAAGTTCAAAAGAGGGTTTGTTCCATGGCTGGGCTTCCTGGGTTTGCTCCAGGGAGGTTGGAGAGGGAATGGAAAGGGATGTTTTTGGAGACCCTAATTACACACAGTGTAATTCCCCAGTGGAAGGCAGGCTCCAAGCTCTGCCAGCATCCTGCCTACAATTCCTCTTGCACTTGAGACTGAACCATTTTCAAAAATGATAAGCAGAAATGACCTGGGTGATGAGTGAAGGGCTTTGTCCAAGTTTGCAGAAAACAAAAGTCACGAATCTCCTACCAGCTGCAGAGCTTGTACAGGAGCCAACAAATGTGGATCTGCAAGACACTGAGTGGCCTCAGACCCCCTTGATATGGGCAATGGAGCTGGGGAAGGGTCTGGAGCTCCAGGAGCAGCTGGGAAAGGGGCTCAGCCTGGAGAAAAGGGGGATCAGGGGGGACCTTGTGGCTCTGCACAACTCCCTGACAGGAGGGGACAGCCGGGGGGGTCGGGCTCTGCTCCAGGGAACAGGGACAGGAGGAGAGGGAACGGCCTCAGGCTGGGCCAGGGGAGGGTCAGATTGGCTATTGAGGAAATTTCTTCATGGAAAGGGTAGTCAGGCATTGGAATAGCTGCCCAGGGCAGTGCTGGAGTCCCCATCCCTGGAGGGATTTAAAAGCCACATGGACATGGTATTTGGGGACATGGGTAAATGGTGGCCTTGGCAGTGCTGGGGGAATGGCTGGACTCAATGATCTTACAAGGCTTTTCCAACCCAAACAATTCCATGACTCTATGACATACATGGCAGTGCAGAACCTGGCAACATCAGGCCCAGCAAAGTGGTTCAAAAATCACTGACTTAAAGCCCCACCTAAAACACCCTCTCTGCTGGGCAGAGGGGCACTGCAGGGAATGCAGCAGCTTTGGAAAGGAGAAAAGAGGAATGATGCTGAGGCTGCAGCCCCTCCATGGAGAAACCAGCACCCTCACAGCACGTGCCTGCTCTGGAGCCAGCTCCCCACAGCCTCCTCCTGCAGCAGCATCCCAGCATTGGGCAATGGGGCAGCATCAGATGCTCCATCCCATGCTGCTGGCTCAGCTGTGCCAGGGAGGAAACAGGGACAGAGGGCTCCCAGGTTCCCCTTTTCTGGCCACAAACAGGACGAGCTCCAGCTGAGCATGTATCCTTTTAAAGCAGCTCCCTGCATGTCACAATTTATCCTCAAGTTTCTACAAGAAGAGGGCAACATATGGGAAGTTACATAAACTCGAACAACCCCCACAGAACATCCTGGAAAAAAAGGCAAATACCTCTGCACAGGCACAGAAGTTGCTCTAAAACATTTTAAGGAAAGTGAGAAGTAAATCTTTCATTATGCTATGGATAAAACCTGGACACAAGAAGCAGCATCAGATACTCAGGTGCCTCCACAGCCTCTCCTGGGGGGATCAGGAGATGTGACACCTTTGTGGAATGTGGTTTTGCACATGTATCACCAAGAGTTCCCCTGCAGCCCTGGCTGAGGGACATGAACTCCCACAAGGACCCTCACAACAGCCACGAAGAGGGATGAAGACACTTGGAGACCCTTCAAACCATCCCAAATGCTGATGGATCCAAGGTGGAAAATGCTCAGGCAGCCACCAGGTTTGTCATCCTTTCTGGAGCCTCGGCTGAGGAGGGGATGAGAGAGATGAGAAAACATGATTGTACCTTTTATTTACCTCTCAGGAGAGCAGAGATTCATCTTAGCCCTTCCAAAGCTGCTTTTCTCTCTCAGTTAGCCTTTTCCTATTTTATTATTCCTGTTTTTAATCGTTTGGATATTGGATTCTGAGAGGCCAGACCTGCACAGACAGAGCTGAAGCACAGCCCCAGTGCAAGCACTGCTGCAACACAAATGGCTGAGCCACAGATTTCACCTCCAAGCACCTGCTGGAGTCAAAAAATAACTCCCACACAACCACTGAAGGCCAAGACAGGTATAGAAAGATGATAAATGAGTTGGCTGAATACAACTCCCTGACAGAAGGCTGGAGCTAGGTGGGGGTCAGACTCTGCTCCTAAGGAAAAAGAGACAGGACAGAAGGAAAAGGCCTTAAATAGCACCAGGGGAGGTTTAGATTGGATATAAGGGAAAATTTCTTCATGGAAAGGCCTGTCAAGCACACCTCTAGATAAGATTAGAAAATAACTGAACCTCTCTAATCCCAGTCTCAGTATCTAAAGACAAGCTGCTGCCACCAAATCACCTGAAGATCCCACCCGGCATTCCCACCCTGCCACCGGAATGAGGATGCAAATTCTACACAGCAACTGGGATTAAAAACATCTATTTGCCTGTAGCCAAATAGGTTTAAAGTCTCCTCAAGAGAAAATCTTGAGGATTATCCATGCTTTCCAATTTATTATTCATTTCTAACTCATCTCCGTTCATCTCTAATTCATCATTTAGAGGATGGCGTTAATGTCTGCTATGGAAGAGGTATGAAACTGCAGCATTTAGACTAAAGTTGTACTTCTGAGCCTTCAAGAATGGCCAGTCTGCAAGAGAGTGAAATCCAGAGGCTCTGAGACACACCATGTGTTCAACAACACTGGCAAACACATGTGAATATATTTATTTTCAGGCTTCTCAAACACATCCACAAGAGCTTCACTTCTGGAACACGAGTGAGATGATTATCTGCTGGGGTGATAAAAACATGATTCAAATTGTAAAGCAGCAGGAAAAGTTTTGCATGCTGGCCTGCCACACACTATCACCAGAAAAAATTTATGGTACCTCAAGACCTGCAGGTCGAGAGCCAGGATATTCCTGTGCTGAACATGGTGCCTGGAATGGGAGGCTCTGCTTTCCCAGAGCACTGCTGGAATCTTTATAAACCACTAAAATGCTTTCTTTAAAAAAAAAATATAAAAACCACACACACACACAAAAGCAAATCCTGTTCTTCATATTTCTCCTCTTACTCAGTGAGATTTACTTATTTGAGGGCTCCAGCCTTCTAGAAAGCTCTAGCAGCATCAGGATTAGGAGATCTGTCCCTTTTGCTTCTGGTCTGGCTGAGCAGCCAGACCTGAGTTCCCTCCTGGCTTTTTTGCCACCTATTTCTCTGCCTTGGTTGGTCATTTCTTCCTCCAGCCCTGTTGCTGCTGTCCCTGGTCCAGGGCTGGGTCTGCACTGGGTGTAGCAGAGTTTTTTTGGGGATGGAGTAAGAGATGCCAGACTGCAAGCAAGCAGTACTTTGAGCTGGTTGCAATCACGCTGGGGCCAGGAACAGATTTTCTGGCTGTAGAAGCCTCTCTGATATGGACCACGATGGCATTTACTAACACAAATTAGTGCTATCAGCCCTGAGGTTGTGACTGAAGTGCTTGAAATCCCTAGAGGGGGAATTGACACACTGCCTCTAAAAATACAGGTGGAAAGTAAGGGGTGGAGCCCACACAATCCCAGGGATTCCAGGAGGATCTGCTGCTTAATTGGCAAATTCATCACTGTGGCCTCTTGGAATGAGTCCAGAGGAGACCACCAAGATGATCAGATGGATGGAGCAGCTCTGCTGTGAGGAAAGAGGGAGAATTGGGATTGCTCAGCCTGGAGAAGAGAAGGCTTTGGGATGACCTAACTGGGGCCTTCCAGGACCTGAAAGGAGACTGTAGGAAAGGTGAAGAGAGACTGGCTTCACATTGAAAGAGAGTAGGTTTAGATTAGACATTGGGAAGAAATTCTTCCCTGTGAGGGTGGGCAGGCCCTGGCACAGGGTGCCCAGAGAAGCTCTGGCTGCCCCTGGATCCCTGGAAATGTCCCAGGCCAGGTTGGACACTGGGGCTTGGAGCAACCTGGGATAGTGGGAGGTGTCCCTGCCCGTGGCAGAGGGGTGGAATGAGATGATCTTCAAGGCCCCTTCCAAGCAAACTATCCTGTGGTTCTGTGATTCCATTATCAGCGTTCCCAGAGAGCAAATGAGGATGGTTGGGTGTCAGTTTTGGGGAGAACCTCTACAAGTTCTCTTTTGGGCAGATAATCCCCAGCTTCTTGGGGAACAGCATGTGAGCACAGACTCAGGGAGACATCCTGCCCTCAGCAGTCACACCAGGAATTACTGCTCTTCCCAGCCCTGGAGCAAGGTCACCACTGATGGGGTGGAGCCCAAAGCCAGCTAAACCCCTGGGGTTTAGATCATCAGAACAACCAGAGATTATTTCGAAACATCAGGCATGATATGGGAAGACAATCATCCCAGGGGGGGCTGGTTCAACCCCAGAGCAATCCAGTGCTGATTGATTCACTGCTCATACCTGGATCCAGCCTCCCTGTCACCTATTACTTAACTTGGATACACAAAACCTACAAGCTCCAACAGGCCAAACCCTGTTTTTCAGACAGGTATGCTGCTGCAGCACCTCCACACTGAGCCTGTAACACACCTTCACTGATGGAAGTTTGGAGTGCCAAGAAGTGTCTTGGACCCTCAAGACTGGAATCCAGGTCTTACAACTCTCTGTCTAAGCAGCATCAATCAGCCAAGGTGTCTGCTGGTCACCAAGCCAATGAAAACCCATTTTCTGCCAGCTGGGATTTCCAGGCTGGACATCTCCCATTTCCAATGCCTCCAGGACTCATCCTGAATAGATGCTCATGGCCTCAGTGCTCACAAACCCATCAGCAAACACTAAACCTACCAGAATCAAGAAAGGCAGCTGGGAGACAGGCAGGGGAGATCCTGCCTGCAACATCTTGGCACTGGAATTCATCTCAAACTTCCTGGGTAAACCAGGAAGGATACTCTGCACCTCCCCTTCTTCAGACATGCAGGGATTTGGGGCAGGGAAAGGATTTAGCTGGTTTCCCCTCCCTACACAAAGGAAGGCAGAGCAGGGATGTCTTCCTGGAAGGACCAGAAAATAGCCGTGGATCAAGTCAGACTGCGGGGCAGGATGAGGAAGTCCTCGTTATGGCAATAAAAAGGTCTCAAGTACTTGGCTGGGGTGCCAGGAATCCACCAACAGGCCAGGCTGGCTCAGAAGCAGCTTTTCACATCAGCACAGTGAGAACATTTCTGTTTATTTGTTCCTCAGTGTCAGCCAAGAAGGAAGGAGGTGCTGCTCCATTCCCCCCTCACCACACTTGTCCTCAGCTCCCTGCAACAGCAGAAGGCTTAAAATCAGTGAGACCTCTACCTCCTGCTCCCTCCTACCAACCTGGAATGTTTGGTCTCACGGACAGGTTTTAATTTTGCTTCAGAGGACGGATGGCACAGCACGACCTGACTCACGCGGGAAAGGCAGAGCTCCTCTGAAGTCAGAGAACTCTTGTTTTCCATCCCAGGACCAAATTAGTGTTAATTATTCCATGCAAAATGGAGTTGCTTCAACAGGAAGGAATTAGGACAACAAATTATCCTGGAATAAAGAGTTGCTGCTGCCTAAGCAAGTGATCTGTTTGCACAGAGAACAAAAGGAGCATTCTCAAGGCCAGGTTGGACAGGGCTTGGAGCAACCTGGGCTAGAGGGAGATGTCCCTGCCCATGGCAGGGGGTTGGAAGGAGACGAGCTTTAAGGTCCCTTCCCACCCAAACCATTCCCTGATTCTCTAATTCTTCCACAGGTCCTTTGGGGAAAAAAAGTAGTCCAAATTTTATAAAGATTTCCAGCCTCCATACCTGTTACAGCAGACACCAGGATTTTCTGCATGACCAATACGCCAAAACCCAACCCACACTCAGGTGTTTTGACTGCCACCATCAAAACTGCAGCTGCCATAAACACAGAGGTACCACAGGAGCAAGCACAGCACGGTGGGTTTGACAGCTGTGGCTGATGCTTTCAGCCAGGAGAGCTCTGATTCGGGGCAGGGAGGTGCAGGCACACACTCTCCTGCAGCCTAAAGGAGGGTCTCCCTCCATGGAGACACAACCCTCAAACCTGCAGGACATGTGGCTGTGGAGATGCATTATTTGAATGCCCTGGCATAGAATCATGGAATCACAGCGTGGTTTGGGTTGGAAGGGAACTGAAGGAGCATCCAGTTCCAACCTCCAGCCACGGGCAGGGACACCTTCCATTATCCCACGTTGCTCCAAGTCCTGTCCAGCCTGGCTTAAACATTTCCAGAGATGGAGCAGCAACAGCTTCTCTGGGCAACTGTGCCAGGGCCTCACCACCCTCACAAGCAAAAATTCCTTCCCAATATCCCATCTAACCCTGCCCTCTGGCAGTGGGAAGCCATTCCCTGTGTCCTGTACCTCCATCCCTTGTCTCTCTCCAGCTTTCCTGGAGCCCCCTTAGGTCCTGGAAGGTCTCTGAGCTCTCCCTGGAGCCTTCTCTTCTCCAGGTGAACACCCCCAGCTCTCCCAGCCTGGCTGCAGAGCAGAGGGGCTCCAGCCCTCAGAGCATCTTTATTCCTTCTTCTGGAGTCACTCTAAGTCCTTGTTGTGCTGAGGACCCCAGCCTTGGACACAGCACTCCCAACCATCACCTCCTCCCTGCACAAACGCAGCAATCCCCTTCCCAGAGGGGATTCCCACCTTGCTGTGCTACAAAACCCTTCATGCTGCAGAAAAAAACCCATGTAAGGCAACATGGAGCAGCTGTGGAAGGCAGCACCGCTCTCATGGGCAGTTCCAGGACCATGGTGGGAGCCTAGAGATGACATTAAAGGCCTCCTAAAGAGGTCACACAGACAACAGAATGAATGAGCTGCCTCTGCACTAGTGCCTGGGCAGATGTATGTGCCAGTGACAATGTCCATGGATCCCACGACATATTTCCCATGAGCTTTGGCCACACACAGAAGTTTCAAGTGCTGACAAGTACCACAGCTGACAGTCCAGCCACATGAGCTGCATCAGAGAAAAAGGGTTTCCAGAGTATTTGTGAGTTTAATGAGAAGTGAACACTCGTGATGCAAGCCACTCTACCCACTCACAAAACCCAGAGACATCAGGAAGAACAGGATCAAACCAGCCTCTAGCAAGATCCAGGACCAGCTGCTCCAGAGGAAGATGCAAGAAATCATTCTGGACAGCTCAGGAATCAGTTGCTTATCACTAAATCTCTTCCTAAGCTCTTCAGATAGCGATTAAGCACAGTGGTTCATAGCCTATATATTAAATATTAATCCTCCCTAATGTGAGTGCCGACGTTCCGGTTATCCAATTCGGATAACCGCACACCCCGTTCCTTTTCCACCCCAAACCACATAAACACGATGTATAAAACCCAGCAGTATTCTGTGATGCAGCCAGAGCCTCCTTGGGCTCTGAGCCTTGAAGCAAACCAGCTGGATCCAACTAATACCAGGAGGGAAAGAGTTAAGAGCAGGAGATGAATCAGCCACTGCTCTAAATGCGGACATTTCCTACCTCTCTGCTCAAGTGTCTCTTCCTGTCCCAAGGCTTTGGGGACACTTACAGATCTGGTTGCCTTCAAATGACTTCCACTGTGAGAGGAAAGCCCGGGGATTTGTTTTATTTCCAGAGGAAAACGCGATTTATGAATGAGCCCAGAGAGCAGCTGCCAGGGAGGACTGAGCTCCTGCCTGGGTCACACCAGGAGGGGAGGACCAGGCAGCAGCTGGTGCCACTCCTGACCCTATGGAAGCACTACAAGTGCCCTGTTCCACACAAAATATCCCACCCCACACTCCCCACTGTTTTGAGGCATCACACAGACCATAACAGTGACACTGGTTCAGCCAAGCACAGCAGAGGTCACACAATCTGTGCCCTCCCCACTGGACTGGGATCCACCACGCTGCTGGAAACACAGAGGGTTGGAGCAGAACAGATGTAGGCTGGCAGCAGGAGGAGGCAGGGAGAAAGGGAATTCAAACCACTCTTCCAGGAGGATGTTGATGTTGGACATGGACCAGTATCACGGAGCAGCACAGAGATACAGTTATTTGTGAGGGATGTTTCAGGAAGGCAGGGCTGTGTCTCCTTAGTCCGGGAACAACACAGCAGCACCAGTGCCCTGGAAACGGGAAGTATCTATTGCAGCACCTCCCAGGTGCTTTCACAGAATCCCAGAGTCATTTAGGTTGGAAAAGACCTCCAAGACATTACCTCACAAGTCCAACCTGTGACCAATCCCCACCTTGTCACCAGAGTAGAGCACTGAGTGCCACATTCAGTTGTTCCTTGGACACCTCCAGGGATGGGGACTCCACCACCTTTAGCCAACTGTAACCAACCAGTTGCTTAAACCAATTGTTTTAAAAAAGATCAGGCAAAAACCCTGGAGCTTCCTGCAGGCACTGCCCCAGAAAGCTGGAGGACAGCTTTCTGAATTCCAACAGGAATGGAAAGAAACATGTGGAATGGGAAGGTGGCACTGCCCACTTTCTGCCCAGCACAAACACCGAGTCTCTGTCTCCCCAGCATCCCCAAGTCCTAGGGGAGCTGTGGTCTCTGCTCACCAGAAAGCATCCTGGCTCTTCACCCTGACCACAGCAGAAGCCATCAGGGAGCTGGCAGTGCCATGACCACCCCTGTGATCCCATTCCTCCTCCCAGAGCTCCACACCAAGCCTGTTTCCCAAACTCTCTGGGAATAACAGCATGAGTTTGCATCTGATGCTTGACATAGAGAAATCCTCCCTGTAAACCTGGCTGCAGCCGCCCCAAGCACATCCTTCCCCTCCCTGCCACTGGCTGCTGCAGCAAGAGGAATTAAAATAAAGATGAAAAACTCCTGTTGGGGCCGCAGTTTTATTTCCTGTCGTTTCTAGAACTCCTTGTACAGAAGCAAAAAAATCCTTAAATATTTCCAAGCATCCTGCTTGCTCGCAGCAAGCTCCCCCCAGTCACGGGCAGGCAGAGAAGGGATGACTAATTTTTTTTTAGCGTAAGACGCTGCGGAGAGCGTCCTGTGAACAAGCTCAGTAAATTCCTGAGGCTCCCGGCAAGGACTCCACCACTCCTTGCGAAACTTCCCAGCTGGAACCGAAAAGCCAGAAAACATCGTTTTCTCTCCCTCGACAAACAGAGGTTGGGATTCCTTTCGCGACAGTATTTGGATTTTTAATGTCAGTCCATATTTAGCAGGAGGGAAAAAAAGCCTCCCTTCCTTCCTGTCACATTTTCCACCCTCGATGACATCCAAGATCAGAAACGAGCAAGCGCTGGCCGAGGAGGGAGGATGCAGCTACCCGAGCGTGGGAGAGCCTGGAGAGGGGCAGCACGGACATTCCCATTTGGGATTCCCGTTTGGGATGCGCGGAGGCAGTGGCGAGGAGGGGACACACCCTTCAGGAGAGGAAAGAGCCACTGAGAAGGGGACAGAGCCCTGAAAGAAGGGACAGAACCCTCGGACCCCACAGCAAGGAGGGTGTCCCTTCCAGTGTTCCAGCCTGGAGCATCTCCCGGAGGGATGGCACAGGGAGCAGCCAGGTCACAAGCCCCCAGGCTGGAATATCGGTCCCAAAAGAAGCCTTTGGCCACTGGCACGGCCTGGATCTGCCAAGGGGGGTGTGGTGAGACCGTGGGCCAGGAGGGTTCCTCACTGACCAGAAGCCCCAGGGTGCAGAGTGGAGGTGTCCAGGGAGCCCGGCCATCCTGCAGCAGGGTGGTGCTGGGTGGTGGCAGGAGATTGTGGCCATGGTGGCTCTGCAGCTGTTTTCTGGGTCTTGGAGGGGTGTCCCCAGCTTGGACCTCCGTGTCCAACCCCGTGGGTCGCTGCAGACCCACAGATGGAAGCTCACAGAATCATGGAATGGTATGGGTTGGAAGGGACCTTAAAGCCTATCTTGTTCCATCCCGTCCCACAGGTTGCTCAGAGCCCCATCCAACCTGGCATTAAACACCCCCAGGGATCCAGGGACAGCCGCAGCTTCTCTGGGCAACCTGTGCCACGGCGTGCCCACCCTCACAGGGAAGAATTTCTTCCTAATATCTAATCTAACTGCACTCTTTTTTAGTGTGAAGCCATTC